>CAJHZI010000735.1:765000-805000 GCA_905160935.1 Enchytraeus crypticus | reverse complement strand
TATACATGTATATAGGCCTATATATATATATATATATATCTATATAATAACAATAATAGTAAAGGTTTAACATCCGTTTCCTCATACAAGGATGATGTCAGGGACGTCTCCGATCACATGTCACTGCAAATCGATTCACCCCAAGCGATCTGAAAAAAACACTTGCTGAAGAGAAATTAAAGATCCCAAACAGTGCCGGTCCGGTGATAAAAAAAAGCAGTCTGGCAAGATGAAATAAAATCTATGGTGGGAAAATATGTGCTTTCAACTTACAACGGAAAGTGGAAGTAGTAGAACATGAGCGAAGATCTGTAGGCAGAGAGTTCCAAACAGTAGGAGAGGAGAAAGAAAATGAACGTCTACCTATCGAAGTGAGAATATTGGAAATTTTGAGCAGTCTGGTATCGGAAGAACGAAGCGTACTACGAGAAGGTGGAATTGGATTAGGAGATCAGAAAGGTAAGAAGGTTTACACACACACAGGCACACACACACAAACATATATATATATATATATACTTGTATATATATATATATATATATATATATATATATATATATATATACGTAAGAGTATATATAAATATATATACTTGTATATATATATATATATATATATATATATATATATATATATATACGTAAGAGTATATATGTATGTGTACATGTATATATATATATATATATATATATATATATATATATATATATTATATAACTATATCTAATATATAAAATTATATATAATGTGTCTGAAATTTTTCGGACACATTATGCGGATAAAAAAGAAAGAAAGAAAATGATGCAAGGGTCGACAACGAATGACGTTTATTAAGAGTCATAGCAAATGCATGCAGTTAACTGAAACAGAGATAATCAGAGCAACAATGAACAGAGACATGGAGGAATATTACCATGACCGCCCAGGAACAGACATGGCACTTAGAGAATAAGAATAGCATATACATGTAAATGTACATATGTATATGTATGTATTTATGTTCATACATGCATATGTATGTATATATGTATGTATGTATGCATGTATATATTTATATCCTAGTCCATGTATATATAAAATATATATATAATATATAATACATATATATAATATAGAGATATATATATATATATATTAATATATATATATATATATATATATATATATATATATATATATATATGATATAGACTAGTACATAAATCAATCCTTTAGTCTAGCGAAATCTCAATAACTTCTACAAAACTCAAAACGTTCTTCACATTTTTCGCACTTTCTATGAGAGGAAATTCTGCATAAAGACTGCATATTAAATGAAGATCTATTCGGTATTTAAAATATTACCGCGTTTCTACGTAGAATATGCTAGCAAATTTAATAAGGCTTTTTGAACTGTGCTCTCATTCCATTTTAAGTAATTAATGGCCCCGAAAGGGCCGTTTACTAATGGGGTTAAGTCATCAATATTTCAGTAGATACTCAAAACGACTTTTGCTTGAATGCATGCCTGCAGTCGTTTTCGAAATGCAAGAATAACTCGATTGATTGTCTTTTGTGGCACGTTTTGCCATATTTCCTCCAGAATCGCTTTGAATTTAGCCTTATAGATTGGTTTAGGAGCGAATAATGTATAATGTAACCGCATTGTGCCCTACAAACAGTAGTGAGAGATTTCATGTAGATTAGTGGGGCTTCAAGTGTGGCTTCATATATACATGTACATACATATATGTTTATATATATTATATATATATATATAGATATATATATATATATATATATACATGTATATATATATATATATACATGTATATATATATATATATATATATATATATATACATGTATACATGTATGTATATAAATTTATATATAGCCCTTTATATACATGTATATGTATACATATTATTATAGACATGTTATATAGATATAATATGTATACATACACATGTAGATATAATTGAATACATACTATGTAGATATAATATGTATGTATATGAATACATACATTGTATTTACATATTTACTTTATATATTCTACCTGATTTCGCAAAAGTTAAAATTGCTCTTACCACCCTGACGTAACGGTGGTGTATAAGGAGCTCCGGATATCTGAAAGCAGAAGCAACCAAACTACATGTACATGCATTAATTGTTATAAATGTAGAATTGTCAGACTTTGCACATCCTTTACATGTAATTATTTGGCAACACGTAGGTGACAATCTTTACTAATTAGTTATAAAATTATTTCCCGATGATACAGCCGATTATAAATCGTTATTACATGTACTAGTCTCTAGTATAGTAAAATCTGGTCTTGGCTGCTTAGTTGGTCGTAAATGTGCCAATAGCTACATATATTATTTGGTATTACTGTTACTTAAAGTCTTTAACGATCGTGTATTATTTCAGACATCATAGTATACATGTTTTACATGTATACGAATTAATGTAGACCTATACATGTACCTCTATTTTATCACAAAGTTTTCGTAGGGCCCATACGGTATATGCTAAGTTAACTGTTAAATAACTAAGTTGACATTTGTGTCGCAAGTTCATTTTATGTTTACACGGTTTTTGTATTGAGTGCTGTTTCTTGTAACTAAGTAAACGTAAACACGCATTATAGTGAAATGATCAACTATGTTGATATCTATCACCTTTTAACACTACATGTTTGGACCGTTAGCAATTTAATTTGTACATTTTCCGTGAAACCAGATATTGTACCCTCAGTTCAGCTCAGCTGGGATTCGAACTCACGAGAGTTCAATTCATCTCAGGATCTGTCATTTAAAAGTTCATGACGTTACCGCTACGCTGTTAGGACATTCTCATAATTGTAATCATTCAATTATGTATGATTACCATTTGGTTGGTGAAACTTAAATTTATAATAGCAAGAGACAAATACTATAGTTAACAAATACGTAGGATGATTTTGTTTTCGTTCCATAACTTAGACATGCCATTCCATATAATTATTTCTTATATAGGATATTTTGATGATTTTATTGAATACCTTGAAAACCTATTAAAATTATTATTCCCCTTGAATATCAGTTTAGCAAGGGTAAAGTTATAAACAATTTTGTGGCAATTTCTTGAACCTAGGCTTTTACCAGCCGAATGACCTTTATTATTTTGGTTTGGATCTTAGTGTTTTGTCGCCTCCTACTACACGGTTGATTTTTGCTTCGCCAATCTGATATAAACATATGTACACATAAACTTATAACAAAAATCATAACTTAAAACTCATAGGCCTTGAAAAACTTCTATTAAAACAAATCAAGAAATTGTATTAGACTACGTTTCTGTTCCAGAGACTTTTCAGCAGAACTCAAGTTCTATGTACTATAGCGACACAAAATACATGGTTTTCGAGTAGCCTAGTAGAGTACTACCACAGCCCTTTGTTTTGATCATGTATTTTAAAATTCAATGAATTTTAGCTAATTTGTATAATTAAAATCATGAATCCTTCTAGCGGTTAAATATACGTCCTTTAATAAGTGCACCAAAGTCAAGAAGTGTCTTAAGAATTTATCGCAACAATATAATGCATCTAACGCGATTTGAAAAAAATAATATAATGGGGACTAAAGATATCGTAATCTGTGATGAAGAAACATTTAACACAGGTGATGCTAATATTTGTTTGAAAACTTGGCTTATATCTGTCGCAATGCAGGGTGAGAGACATTATATCTGTCGCAATGCAGTGTGTGAGACATTATATCTGTCGCAATGCAGGGTGAGAGACATTATATCTGTCGCAATGCAGGGTGAGAGATATTATATCTGTCGCAATGCAGGGTGAGAGACATTATATATGTCGCAATGCAGTGTGTGAGACATTATATCTGTAGCAGTGCAGTGTGCGAGACATTTTATCTATCGCAATGCACTGTGTTGTTGCGGTTCAACGTACGTCCTCTAATCAGTGCATGAAGGTATAGAAGTTCAACCAGTATATACCGCAACAACATAATGCATCCAACCCAATTTGAAATAAATGTAATTGTGACTGAAGATTTCGTAAACTGTGCTCTGAGATTTTAGAAAAGACAAGGATAATATATGCTGGAAATGATGCTTTATGTCTGCCGCAATTCAGTGCGTGAGGCATAGCAGGTACAAAGATTGAGATGCAAAAAGTGTAGAAACTGTATACCTCACGGTAAGAGCGATGTATATTTCTTAGCCTTAGTATAGTCTTTTTGTGAAAGATGAAACTGGCACGAACACCATTTTTAGCATTCACATCTTGCTTGAAAAATGACCAATACTTTGCTAACGATTCATAAAATAAATACTTACCCTGTATGAATCGCAGCCTGGGAGATATCTGAAGTTTCCTACTACGGTGCCATGCGTTAGACAAGTTAGACTCCTCTCAAAGTAAGTAAAACCTTTACAGAGCGAACCGGCTTGACCGCAGAGATTGAAGCACTCTGCTTTGCTCGATACGGAAGTGTGGGCGACCTCGTCTGGATATCTGGAGCCCTCAATTGCGCACATATTGCGACTGTAGAAATCTTGAACGATGAACCAATTCAACGTTGAAGAGGGGATGCATAGTTTAGTACTAAACGTGAGATGAATAGCGTAAAAGTTAAATGCAACGAAAGCAAAAAATTTCATGTTACCCTTAATTTAATGGTATGCTTATACGTACATGTATATTACAGATATATTACCGCTGAGACATCCACTGAGATGAACCATTAAATATTAAGCGTTATGTCAACAGATTCAATGCAATGCAACCTTACACTCCAGTCTCTGAAGATAGATGTAATCCTGCAATATATAAAGTCTACAGTAGTTAGTCTATTAACGATTTGTTTTATACTCAGAAAAATTAAAATACTCAAAAGAGAAGTTAATAAATGTCACTATTTTCGGAATAACTGTTATTATTTTAATTTCTACCACAAATTCAAAACATCTTCTTTATTGATAAAAAGGCGTACATATTTTAGAATTGTAAATCAGGTCATTCTTAGTAGAAAATCGTGAAAATCTACTAAGTCTATTCTTTGTTAGGGATCTCTCTCCCAAGTAAACGGTAATCTCTCGCTCATTAGTATGTCCATGGCATATAACTTCACATTTCTCAATCATTTTCTTATATCTTCAAATAAACTTATGCATAATCAAATCATACTGTATCTCAATTCTCAGGTCAATAATAAGTATTAAAAAAGCACCACCCCATCTGCATATATACTTGCAAAAGGATATAGTGAATTGCACGAAAAGAAATTTCCTCAAATTTTGCTAAAAACACTTTCCTTTATTATCTCTTAAATCTCACATGTAATCAGTTATGATTGTTATTTTTAATTCAGTCATTTAATAATTGTATTATTATAATTGTACTAAAAAATACACTCATTCCTGTAGATGCATGAATGATTCACATGAAATTAGAGTCTTTGAAATTAATCTTCCTTCTTAGTGCACTGCCTACTGGCATGTCCATGGTATATAACGCATCCACTCTTCTCTGTCTTCTGCCTTCCTCTTCATTTCTACATATGAGTGGGTCTTTAGATCATCTAACATACTTAATCTCGGCCTGCCCCTGCCTCTTTTTCCTTCCATTCTACCTTCTGTGACCTCTTTTAATACACCTTCCCCCCTTAGAATTTGTCCCCCCTTTTGAAATCAATAATAATATATAAATCATTCACTATGAATTCATGTATAAATAATTCAGTCAATAGGAATTTAACGTCCGGTTCTTCGCCATAAGACAATGTCAAAGACATATAAAGCAGCCTAAGTACTAAGAGACGCCAAACCATCGCACCATGACGAATGAGTGTACAGAAAAAAAGAGAAACGAGATCAAAATAGTGCAAGAATAATTTTATTGCCTAGTAGCTATCATTTTCTAGTAATTTGCTTATGACGCGTAAACATTGTTTGCTTCCTAAAATGCCGTCAATTATTGCTAGCACTTGTTTTATGCATTATTAATTTCACTTCAGAGAATTATGTTGTGCTAGAAAAGATCTCGTGCAAATGCTTTGTATAAATTCTCAAGATGGCCTTCATCGAAGAGCTACATATTTCTGTACAAGAGAATCCAGGTAAAGTCTGAATGCAAACTTTATTCTAAAGAGCTTGGTCATTAATTATTGTATATACTTTCTTCAATTAACTGAATCTTATAACGCAATACGTTAACCTTCTGTTTTACAAGACTTCTTTTATGTTGATCTATTGTATTCAATTGCATAAAGATTATTTACTATTATGTATCAATAAGCTTTTTACTGGATCAGCCATATGGCTACAGTATATAAATTCAATAATTTGTATCGATTACATACTAACAAAGTTTAACTGCATTTCACAATTTCAAAGCAATTCGTGACTATTAACCGTGTTACGATTTGCTGTTTAGACGATTATAACCAAGATTATTTTAAATTTTGGCTAACACTGAGATTCGGAAGACTATTAGGTTCTATTCTTCTGACAATATTCATATTTGAAGTGAAATACTTCAGCTGTGCACTCCCTAGAGTAGACGAACCATGGACTGCGTGTGACGTAAAGGGCGACAAATCACTAAAATCCTAACCAGCGTCAGAAAGGCCATTCGTTTGATAATTATAATAACAACAATTTGAGTGCTACAGTCATCAATGACAACATCGAGAACTATTGAGACAAAATCAAGCCGGTGAGCAAAAAGAAGGTCCAAAAACAGTGCAAATTCCAAAATCCAGATAATCAGTCCAAAATAAAGGGAATTAAAGAAAAGGAGATTTAGGTGCAGGTCGCTGATCATGGACACTGGATGGAAAAGAGAGATGGAAAAGAGACGTCTTCAACTGCCTATGGAACTGCTCATACATGTAGGAAAGCAAAGGTCGCGATGTGCTTGAAAAGAAGATTTCGGATGATTGGATGGAAGAGAATTCCAGATCTGCGCCTAAGCTGCATAAACTTGTACTACGTGTTATGAAACGAATTGAAAAGTTTAATTCCAACCTTAGTTAAATCAGGATTCATGGGAGATGACGAGTTTGGCAACTAGCATTATTGTTGTCATAATTCTATTGCACATATAGTGTATCTAACTATGCAGTTGTTGCCATTTCTTTCCGCTTTGTTCAAAGTTCATGTATCTCTGTAAAACATGATCCTGATTGGAATTAGAGGCAGATTTCTCACAAAATTATATATAAATAAATTACATTAATTCACCTATTGGACTCCAGTTAACTAATACTCTTGAAATTTCTTTACGTTAATTTAAATTAATTTCCATTCATCCTCATCATCTTCCCTTGAATCCCAGTTTAGCTAGGGTCGAGTTGCGAATGACTGTCTCAAATCCTCTCTGTCCTACATCATATCATCGTATAATTTCAATTGAATTACATAATTTAAGTAAATCCTTCAGCTTTACGTGTTATTTCAGGGCCGCTACTGAATACGTGAAGCTGAACCGTTAAATTCACGTGCTGCAGGAGACTTCTTAGAGGGCACTGAGGAAGGCAATTGGAACCCATTCGAGAAGATATGTTTCGAAATTGCAAAGAATTAGCATTTGCGATGAGATAAGCGTAATGCTCTTTCTGAATATGAAGGAGAATTTTGATTAAGAATATGTTCTTTGGATATGCTTCTTGGCATAACACGAAACAGATAGAAAGAATTACTTTAATAATTCATAGATAATACTTTAACAATTGATTGTTAATATACTTAAATAAATGGATCAGCTGATTCTTGATTTAAAAACTAGACAAACCGAACTGTTAATTAAAAGCAGAAATTATATCACTCATTGTGATAAATACTTATATCATGGGTTGATCCGCCGATGGCCGATACATGTTATATGGCGACATGCAGCATTAAGAGCACTGTCAATTTTATGGGTATGTGTGGAGCGACCCCAAGCAGCGCAGGCATACTCAGCGCTAGAGTAGCAGAGGACCAATGCTGTGGAGCGTATTGTGTTGGCCTTTGCACTCCAATGAGTGTTTGCCAGTTTTCCTAATATGGAATTTCTTGTACTGACTTTGCCTTCGTCTTTCCTATAAATTATGCTGCTTGAAACTCAGAGTCCTATCTAAGGTTACACCAAGGTATACTGGGTGTGTACAGTGTTGTAGTTCTACACCTTCCCATGTAACTTTAAGCTCCTTACTAGCATCCTTATTTCTTAAATGAATGGTACACACTTGTGTTTTGACAGGGTTAGGTTTTAGCTGATTTTCTATATAATATGCCGACTATGATTCTAGGACTTCATTTAATCGTTTTTCAATGTCATTGAAATTCTTAGCCTGATATGCAGTACAGTTATCATCAGCATAGATGAAACCTCTGGTATTCTGTATAATTGGCTGATCATTCGTATAGATGTTGAACAGGATAGACGCTAAAACACTCCCTTGAGGAAGATCATTCTGCTGCTTCTTCCATCGGCTCTTTGGGTTACCTCCCAGTTCATCATAGAATCGACGATTCGTTAGGAGTTGTTGGATGAATTTAGTCGAATTATAGTCCTTTGTCATGTTGTACACTTGGTGATGAGTCGTCTATGGCAAACAGTGTCGTATGCAGCAGACTGATCCACATATACAGCTCCAGTTATGAGACCCTTCTCAAAGCCATATTCGATGTATTGGGTTAGGTTTACTGTCTTACTGATGCATGATTCCCCCGGACGGAATACATATTGCTGATCTAAAAACTTTTCCTCCACCACTGGCCACATTCGATTAAGGATCATGCGTTCTAGTGGCGTGTACGTATGGCATAGTAGTAATGTCGGCCCGTAGTTTTTTGCATCATTGTGATCTTTTCCAGGTTTGAGTAAAGCTATAACTTTAGCTTGTCTTCGTAAGTATGGTATTGTATAGTTTATTATACATTCATTGTACATCTCATCTCTAATATCCACGCTCTGGCCTTTGTTCAAAAGAAATTGATGTTTAAAGTGGTTTTAAATAATAGCAACTATTACTTTTAATATAAATTATTTTTTATACCTTATCAATGAGCCTCTATGTTTATTTCTTAATCTCTTAACAAAGTCTATTTTTAAAACTATGCATGGTAGCTATCTTAACTGTTAGGCTTGTTGTGACTTAAATGATCGAAGATCTGGTAAGATTGTGTAATATTCTTTATTTCACGATGAGACAAAATTGTCCTCATCATTTGCAGAAAAAGTTTCAAGAGCTTCCAGATTCTGGGTTGTAATAACGCATAACTGAGGTTTAGTAGCAGCTTATTTCAGACTGTATTAACAATCTATCTGATTACTAAGTATTTACTGTAGGTTTAGGTAAATTTTAAATAGCGTGAATCTGTTGACAGATTTGGGGATGTCTTCATTGTTAACTTGCAGCGTTACTATTTCATTTCGGATTATTAACCTCTCTCTCACTCTTAGTGCACTGCCTACTGGAAGGTCCATGGTATATTGCCTCCACTCTTCTCTGCTTTTCATTTCCTTTTCATTTCCGCATATTATAATTTACATGATCTAGGCCTTCCTCTGCCTTTGTTCCTTCCATTCTACCTTCTATGACCTCTTTTTGTAGACTTTCCCTCTTAGAATGTGTTCTATACAACTCTCCTTCCTATTTCATAATACATTTATCTGATCTCTCCCGGGTGATCTCTCCCGGGTGATCTCTCTCGTGGTGGTCTCTCCCGGGTGATCTCTCCCGGGAGATCTCCCCCGGATGATCTCCCCCGTGGTGGTCTCTCCCTAGGTCGATTCTCCCGAGGTAGGAGTTGATTTTTCTCGCATATACATGTATGTGTAAGTAAATGTAAGATGTTTGCAAGAGCAAGTGCTAATTTAAAAGTATCCATTATCCATTTGTAATTTTTTACTGATGATACTAAATTAACTTTACTTATGATGTTTTATATATGAAAATATACAACAGATCATTTATTAAGTAATTAATTGTGATATTTCTACAATTAAAGTTCGATGTGATTTACTTCGTTGTTTCATTTATAAGAGTAACTTTAGCAACTCATAAATAAATCAAGTGAGGCCATTTCGGCCCTGATTTCGACGTCTTTAACTTACGTTTGACAGCCAATTTAAGTTTCCCTTTGCAGTTTTACTTTATTCCTATTATTCTTTTACAGAATCCCAGTAGTAGCAGTTTATATTTTTAATCAGCCAGAATTCAGATTTTTAAGTGGATAAAATGAAGCCATTAGCAACAATTTCGAGAGTGTACTTTGATTCATACATTTATATAGCTGTCCTTAAAATGTAAACAGGAATGGTGGAATAAATTGAAAATTAAATGAGCAGTTAAAAACTAAAACAAAACTGTTAATATTAGTTCACTAGCATGAAAATTAATAATTTACATGCAACAGTTTCTCAATTGAATTTGAAAACTCAATTTTGCATTAAATCTCGCTCTCTCTATTTTTCATTCATGAGACAGGTCCAAGGTACTTATTTCTACTCACGGCATATGGTTTAGATACAGAAATGTTTGGTAGGAGTGATGAATTTTGGTCAAAATTTTGACCCGCTTGTCTTGGATCTTGGACTTGCACTGCTTTGATCTCGCTTTATCTTGTGGTCTATGTGTACTCAGTCGTCATCTTGTGATGCTTTGGCACCTATTTGTGTAGACACTATAGTAAAATATTACATACTAGATGTACCCGGGTATAAAAATGCTCACATCTAGGAATAATGGTCTCCTTTAACTGAGCCTTGATCTGAACCCTACTCTCTAGATCGTAGTGTGGGCGTTCTACCAATGTACCTTACGACGTTCGAGAAATCAATATCTAAAATATTCTTATGAATGAAAAAGACTCACCTGAAATATCTGATTCACCCGACACGTCTGATTTACCTAACACACCTGAAGCCCCATAAACACCTGATACACCTTGCTCACCTGACGCACCTGACTATTCAAAATACACCTGATGCAGCTAATTCACCTGAATAACCTGACAAAACTGGTAAAGCTAAAGCTGGTAAAGCTAAGGTTAACGTCAGTTTCCTCACTCGAAAGCAATGACAGTGACGGGGAAGCCCAGGATTTGAACCCCGCACATACTGATCCGTGGTCGAGTATCTTACCGATTTCGCCCTGGCTCTAGCCACCTAACAACTGATTCTTCAGAATCTTCTGCCACACCTGAAGCAACTAACAAAACCTGACACACCTGACTCACTTGACTCACCTGACGTTTCGTAACTTACCTGAATCACCTGAAGTACCTGATACACCAGACATACATAACACCTGACACACCAGAAAAACCTGGCACACCTGACTCACATTAATCACCTGACTCACCTGACAATTTCACCAAACCTGAATCTCCCTACACACCTGACTCGCCTGCAACACCTGACACAGCGGAAACACTTGACTCACACGACACTCCTTATTAATTTTGACACACCTTTCACACCTGAATAACATGACACACCAGACATTCTAGAAACACCTGATACATCTGACTCATCTTAAGCACCTGAAACACCTAACACACCTGACTCATTTGAGGCACCTAAAACACCTAACATGCCTGACTCATCTGAATCACCTGACACATCTGACTCATCTGAAGCACCTGAACCACCTGACACATCTGACTCATCTGAAGCACCTGAAACACCTAACACATCTGACTCATCTGAAGCAACTGAAACACCTGACATATCTGACTCATCTGAAATTTAAATGCATGTATAATATATGCTCGCCATAAACGTTATACTCGTAAAATGATAGAGTTGTAACTAGCGTACCTATTAAGGATTATGAATATGGCTTTATGACACTCAGCGATACTTCAGATAGACAGATTGACTGACAGAACTGGCTCACTATATTAGGAATAATTGTATAAGCCTGTTTATGCAGCTTATGAGAACGTTATTATTGCTTGAGCCTCGCATATTATGTTTTGAAACAGGTAGACTATAGTAATACAGATTTGAGTAGATCTATCTGAATGTTTCTTGCCACTAATAGTGCACTCCAATTATCTAGTATAGATGAATTAGGCTATCCTTTCTTTGACATAATTTTAATTTCTTCTAGCTCCATATTGAAACGTAATAAATACACGTAAAACCCATGTGGTGACAACTAACTATTTAGCCTTGGTTCCTAAGTTTATTTTTAATATTTGCTAACATAAAATTATGCTTCGCTTAACATTTATAGTTCTTTATCTAAGTACGTACTAACCTTCTAGTTCATTTTTACTTGGTGGTTCACTAAAATTTTCAATTTAGGGGTGAGAGCTCCCAATGGTGTATGCACGCCTGTTTTACTTTCATGCTCCTTTAAGAATGCCACATCTGATTAACGAGGTTATAAATCAATAAATCAATCCATAATGACGATTTAGCGTTTGTTCATCGCCAAGAGGAGATATCGGAAACTTTTCAATCGAATTCTACACCAAGAGATTCCAAATGCTTTCCAGGATGAAGACAGAGTATTCCAAAACCGAAGAGAAATCGATATCAAAACAATGAAAGTGACAGTGATATGAGGCAAGAACCCTTAGTCCCTTGACTTCCTTCATAAAATGATTCCGAAACCACACCTTAATGTAGCCTATAATATGGGAAGTGTGTGATTCGTAGGTAGTTTCCCGTAGCCTTGCTTAGTTGCATTTTACGACATGATCAGTTCACCGTTGTTCACTTTTTCAGTGTCTTGGACACAACACAGGGATTTGGTGAAAATACAGCTAACTAGCTACATTCAGAATTATCGCACACAGAAACACAACGAACGTAAAATGCATAGGCCTACTTCAAATACCTTACCCTACTTAACAAAATCAAAGAGTGTGTATGCTATTGAAACAGCATGGATGGCTCTTTGCTCTTTTATTAAATGTGGAGAATACAATAGGATTACGTATGTAAACTGTAAATATATAATTTAAACTTCTTGCAAAGGTAATAATTGGGCAAAGTTGAAGTGAAGGTAATTCAAAAGTATCTGTGTGCAGAAAATTCACGTAGTATTTAAATTTGACCCGTATCGTTTTTCTAGGTTCAGTAAATGGCGGTTTTCATATAATCTAATTTTGGAGATATCGAAACGAAAGAAGTTCCCTGCTGCATATTACGCAGTCATATATTGTAAAAAGGAACTATTTAACGACGGTGCATATATAGGATTTAGGCGCATTGGAATTTGGTATTTGCAAAAGCTGATTTATTAGCAGAGAATCATAATATTAAGGTATAAAATAATATCTAAATGATGTCTAAGCATAAATATATTTTTTATATAGTTAGATGCCCTTATATTTCATACATGCATATTATATAAAAGCGAGTTGATTCTTTAATATTGTAAATTTAGGTTAATCATATTCTATAGAGCACTTATTTTTAATTTCTAAATCCATTTAGTTTCAAGACAATTGTGACGATTACTGATATTCTTTCTTTCTCTCTCTCTCTCTCTCACACACTTAGTGCACTGCCTAGTGGCAGGACCATGGTACATTTATATTAATGCCTCCACTCTTCTCTGTCTTCCGCTTTCCTCTTCATGTCAACATATAAGTGGATCCTTAAATTATCTAATATTCCTAATATATAAATGGTTGATTGCAGACCAATAGACTATATTGCAGTCCATCTGAGTATTAATATTTCGCGGGTCTCACATTCTATCTGCATGGTTTACTATGCATTTGGACTAATTTAAAAGAATTCGTGGAGCTATGGAGAGATTGGGGGTGGGTCTTAAATGCATAACTAGCTGCGACGATGCTTTATATGCATTTAGATAAAATCGACAATTTGTTAGCATTGTGATATTTCTATAAATAAAATTCAATATAATTTACTACGTCGTTTCAGTTATAGTGAACATTTAAACACATGAACAACTCTTAAGAATTCAAATTCTAATAGTACAAATATCGATCTTGGAAGAGGTTTACAATATCCTTAACCTTGTTTTTTCATTTTTTCTTTATTCCTATTATTCCCGTGTTGTGTACGGGTTGTGTGTAGAATAGACCAATGTCTGCACATGTCGTAGAAGGCAACTAAGGTACTAAGATCCAAACCAATTTCAGAAAGGGCATTCGGTTGGTGAGCACTTAGGCTCCAAAAATTGCTTAAAAACTTTCTAAAACGAATTGAAGAGATTTTGATATCGTATGGGACAGACAGCAGTGGAGAAGATCCATTCATATCCCGACCATAGCTAAACTGAGATTAAAAGGAAGAAGAAAAAGACGATGCTTTATTCCTATTATACTTTGCTGAATCTCCAGAAATAATTAGCTGAATAACAATTTCTTCTTATCTTTCTCACTCTCAGCGCACTACTTATTGACGGTTCATGGCACACAACTCTTCAATATTTCTCTATTCTACCAATATTTCATATCAACATGCGAATAAGTTTTCAAAGCATCCGACAGTCTATGTCTACATCTACTATTCTTTCCTTCCATTTTCACTTCAATTATCTAAATTTTCAATCTATATTCAGCATATATTCAGATATTTGAGTATAAATACTGCACGTGTCGTTGACGAATAGACAACAATCGAGGAAAGCAAATGGTGTCCAGCGCAGAAATCATTTTATTCTCAAGCTATAGGCTACATTAAGGTGTGGCTAATGCATAGACCTTTTGTGAAGGGATTACATCGTTAGTCAGCGAATGTACTTTACTGATCCTGAAAGCAGAATCTAAGTAGAAATATTTACCATGGACCTGCCATAAGACAGAATACTTTAGAGCTCGGGAGAAAGAGAGGGAGAGAGTCAAGTTATATATATATATATATATATATATATATATATATATATATATATATATACAGACTGCGTCAAAGAAACTTGACCCCCTACAGAAAATTTTCTGTAACTTTGGTGTCTGATGTCCCTTTATCATGCAAATTTTAGCGACAATGCATGATCCAATTCTACACATATGCTGAAGAATTCATGGAAATATATATACTACAATTCGAGTTACAGATCTTTTTGCGCCATGCCCCTATCTCTTAAAGGTTCTCCGAGCAGTTTGCCACCGAATAATTCTGATTAGAGCCCTTCATTGATTCTTTGTTATGGTAGGAGCAATCATGCGACCTAATGCGGCAGAAACCCCTAGTACTTGAGATATCTGACGTGTATTACGACTTGTTCCAGGCTGTCCTTCCTGAGAACAAATTAGTTCCTCAACAGCAGCAATATTAGCAGAAATTCTGGAACTTTTGGGCCAGCCACTGCCCGTCTTTCTATCAGTTGCTCTCTCTCTCGCTCTCTCTCTCTCTCTCTCTCTCTGCGGATAGGCTTGCTTTATTCTTTTCACCCCGTTACCTTGATCTTGCAGTATTTGTATCCGCAACTTATAGTGACTTATAGTGGTAAACTGCTTGAGAATCTATAAGAGGTAGGGGCATGGCGCAAATTGATCTGTAACTCAAAATGTAGTGCATATATTTCCATAACTTTTTCAGCATACACATAGAATAGGGCCATGAATTGTCGCTTCAAATTATGTGATAAGGAGACATCAGATACCAAAGTTATAGAAATTTTATGTAGGAGAATCTATAAAAGGTTGGGGCATGGTGCAAAAAGATCTGTAACTCGAATTTCTGAGAATATATTTCCATCACTTTTTCAGCATATGTGTACAATTGGACCCTGTCTTATTGCTAAAATTTACATGACAAAGAGACATCAGACACAAAAGTTATAGAAAATTTTCTATAGGGGTCAGTCTTTTGACGCAGTCTGTATATATACTGTATATATATATATATATATATATATATATATATATATATATGTATATATATATATATATATATATATATATATATATATATATATATAGAAAACAGTGCCAATATTTACTCTTGCTTCTGTGCGATATTAAGCTAAAATTCATCACGCCTAGTAAACCAAGATGGGACAGTCACGCTCTGCGGATTTCACACTCTTTGACTTTAGATCACAGACTACTATTATTAGGCCTATGTAATGCATAATTAACTAGGCGCTGTGCAATGTATTGTAGGAGGTTTAAGTGACAGTAGTTTTCTACAACGGCTAGCAAGAGCTTTACCTAAATTGTAAGCTATATAGTAGTTATACTAAGTATAGTATATAATAAAATATGTTGATTTTTATGTCTTACATGCATTAGTTAGTTAATATTGCACACACAAAGAAGGTTTCGAATTTACATGTGGCTACAATAGTTTACTTCATTCCCGTTATGCATAATAACATGGTGTTAAAATATTAATATGCTAAAGGCAGAATCTGATATTAGCATCACGTGCCACTGTTGTTAAACAAAGCTAACGCTGCCAGCTATCAATGAATTTACTCCTATCAATGAATTTACTCCTATCAATGAATTTACTCCTATCAATGAATTTACTCCTATCAATGAATTTACTCCTATCAATGAATTTACTCCTATCAATGAATTTACTCCTATCAATGAATTTACTCCTATCAATGAATTTACATGATAAATAGCATATTCTAAGAATCCCTGATTCATATTCATTGGTCGATTTCTATATCTCGCAGTTAATGTTTGGTATCAAGTAAAAGTTTCATCGAATCTCAGCATTTCAATTCCTAAAGTTCTATTATCGCAAGTGTATGTGTTCCAATCATTTCATCAAAGTTTATTTTAACGATTTTAATGATGTTGAGGAAATATTAGCAACATAAACAAAATTGAAACTTGTATTGAAAATATTTGCCTCATCATAAATGGCAAACGTCGTTTACTAGGTAAAATTAAAAAGAAATAGCTCCAAAATAGGAGATCAGTCTTTTAGTTTTACGTAATAACTGGAATATTAGGTAGACATTTCAATTAAACTGGTTCATTAAATGGTTAGTTGCGTGAGGTACTTCTTGATTATTTCTTTGATATCCAAAAACAAGAAGGGATTATTTAAATCATAAAATGTAGGCCCTAATAACAATTATCAGTGCATAAAGAGTAAAATGGAGGGCTCCGGTTCGCTGTTTTCTTGATTTCTTCTCTTCTTTTCTTTCTCCGTCTGGTGACGACCTCTTACCCAACTGATACGGAGCTTCCCATCAACCCAACCCCCTCAGAAACTAAATAATCAATGATCAATCAATCAATATTAATTAATTAAAAAAGATGGATTTGTAGCTTGCAAAGTATAGCACCAATACAATTGCAAGATCGAAGATCTTGTGGCAGGACAGAGAGTTCCATATTGTCGGAGCAGAAAACATGAAGGAGCGTCTGTCCATGGTAGATTTAATGTTTGAACAGTGAGAACGTTTTTACTAGGAGAACGAAGACTACGAGAGGTAAGAAGATTAACACGATGATCAACGATGATCAAACAAAAGGAGTTTTTTAAATAGAAATATCTTACATTTGAAACTTTGTAGAAGCATCATAGATACACATTAACGAATTAACTAATATTGACATTAAATTAAGCCGTTAAAGATGTCGCTAACAAGAAACTAACAGACTGCAGCATCGTATAGATGAACATATATTATATGCCCTTAGATAAGAATTAGAAGATACGATTTAATGATGTATTTGACGTAGGTCTGTCCATCCGTGTTTAAACATTTCAAACATTTTCTTTCTTAAGTCAGTATGTTCTATGACGAGGTTGCGGTAACAACCAGCTGCTTCAAGGTACCAACCCTGTTTGGTCCAAGCAGCCTACGATTTACAAGTCAGACTATCGATAGTCGATTTGACGATAGAACATTCATTCACGACACCTACCGTCGACTTCTCTACGGGCGATGTACCCCGGATCATATTCCCAGCCTGAGAGCAATCCGCAGAAGTGGAACCTGGTGGGTGGTTGATGGAAACAGGAGGTTGTATCTCTACCAGCTATTGGAAATACTCAGCATCGTGAAGAGTGTTGCAGTGGAAGAAATCTCATGGAATGCTTTACAGGATTCTGACAATAGGGTAGGTGAACAATTTTTGAATTATTTGACAATTGTGGACAATCAAATAGTTATAGAATGTGATGATTAATATTTGTCAGGTTACAGCTTGATTGCATGCAACACTTATGCCTGAGTGTCTTTTTATGACTGTCTAATCTAAGATATTACTAGATTTCTACAAGAACAATGCAGCAAATACATTTTTTAAATTATTATTTTTATCATTATTATTTTTGTGGATTGATATTTCTACCGATGTACCCCGGTATTGATATTTGCAGAAATCTACATGTTACATGTATTTGCATGTATATTTTCTTGATATTGAAGTAAAGTAGTAAGCATATACAGATTCAAATCGCATACAGATGCTTTTTTTTAGCATGAAGCTGATATTTCTAAATCTTAAATAACCAAGATCGTAAGTTGGAAGTGTATTTACATGTGTAATTATTATATACGCATATACTTACGTATATTATATACGTTTTTACACTTGTACGCATATATATATATATATATATATATATATATATATATATGTATGTATATATATATATGTATATATATATATATATATATATATATGTATGTATATATATATATATATATATATATATATATATATATATGTGTGTGTGTATGTATATATTCATGCCCACATGCTCGTATATGGGCAAGAATTTCATGCATATTTGTATGTTGTTTATATTGGTCTAATATGTGTTTATATAAGTTTATCTATTAGTAAATCTCTGTCTCTCTCTCTCTCTCTCTCTCTCTCTCTTTAACTTAGTGCACTGACTACTGGCATGTCCATGGGATATAACGGCTCCGCTCTTCTCTGTCTTCCGCTCTTCTCTTCATGTCCACATATGAGTGGATCTTTGAATCATCTAACATTTCTAATCTAGGTCTGCCCCTACCTCTATTTCCTTTAATTTTGCCTTCTATGATCTCTTTTAGTGGACTTTCCTCTTAAAATATGTGCTATCCAACTCTTCTTCCTATTTCTGAATTCTTTTATCAACCGTTTATCTGTATCAACTCTCTCCAGAACTTACTTATTTGTAACCCTTGGAGTCCAGCTTATCCTTTCCTTTCTTCTTTATATACACATTTCCAATGCCTGTAGTTACCCGATATCTTCTTTCCCTAAAGTCCAAGTTTCACATCCATATAGTAGCGTGGTCCATACCAAAGTTTTCACTATATTTATCTTTGTAGCTTTCTTTAGTCTTTTTGTTAACAGTTCTTTCCCAACACCGAAAGCCACTTATAGTCCGACTTTTGTAGCATTTTTATTGTATTTTGCTTTTTTTGTATTTTGTGCAATCATACTACAAATTTCAGTCTCACATTTCCTATCATCTGTTATAATGACCTAAATATTTGAAACTCTTTACCTGTTCCAATTTCGCACGATTTATTTTGACTTTAATTCTATTTTGGGACACTCACACTTTTGTGTTTTTGATACCATTAGATAGGATTGTATATTACTGCATATAATAGGAGCCATATTTTTCTAAATATTTGTAAATTAGTTTGCAGTTAAGGATATTAAAAGGCATATCCTTGGCATGGGTTCAAGTGATTGAGAGAGAGAGAGAGAGAAATAGAAAGAGAGAGAGAGAGGAGACAGATACAGAAACATAGAGAGAAAGATGTAGAGACAGCGACAGTGTGAAAATAAAATTGATCCATTCAATCTGCACAATATTTATGAGCGAGAGGTATATCATTTCTAAAAATACACAGGATTTTAGAGCTCAGAACAGCGTTCTTCGCAGCATGGATTTCATTCAATGCTTTCATTCTTCATTATCAAGAATCATGAGATGTTAGGCTTTAGGCCTTCTAGTTAAAAATCGACCTTTTTTAGATATATTTGTAGATATTCAATATACCAATACAAAAGAAATGTTAATCTTCCATGATAATGCAAATAGTGCATTATTTATAGATCCAACACCCTGCAATCTCTCTGTGTTTATGTCTGATTTATCAGTATAGCATATAATTTGGTGAGAATTAACAAAAATTTTAAACGAAATCTTTATTGAAATTTATGTTTTTTGTATGGTTTTATTTTATGTTTTATGGCAAGAATCAGGCTTCAAGACTAATTTACACTAACGGCGTGAATGAGAATAAGAATATTAAAAGTGTGATAATATATTCACTTTTATAGGCCTACAATGATAAACTGGTTACTTTTCTCAGGAAAGGACGCCACTGCCCATTAAGTGTTTGTCAAAGCTGAGGAAGGCATAGGGGGCCAACCTCGTCATTAGCAGAATCCCCAATAAAATAGTATATAATAGCAAGAATGATCAGCCTATTGTTACAGGATTTAAAGTTTCACTCATATATGGACATGAAGAGTAAACCCGAAGACAGAGAAGAGTGGAGGCGTTATATACCATGGACCTGACAGAAGGCAGTGCTCTAAGAGAGAGAGAGAGAGAGAGGCCTACAGTATAAAGTATAATTATGATGTCACATGTATATTATATAACACTATATTGCATTATTTTCATTTTATAATGGGCATACAGCATTTTAACATTGCTGTGCGCGAAGTAAGAACTCAGAAGACATAAGTACAAATTACAATGAGTTTAACGTCTTCAGAATCTATTAGAATGTACCAGAATCCAGATGTACCCATAGTACAGTCGATTTCGAAATAGAATGCGGAATCAGCAAAATTGCCTAATAAATGAATTCAAAAATAGTTAATTGTGAGTCTGATTTTAATCTGTCGGAATAGAAAGAAGCTAAGGATGTCGACGATGATGATGAGTATAAGAGTCGTTATCCATAGACCAGATCTTTTCTCAAGGAATGGGATTCGCGGCTTTTGCCAGCAATGCTTGCCATGGACGTTCCTGATAATAGCTCTAAACAGCGAGAAACTTGAAACGTTGTTTATGCATATGAATAAGTACTAATTTTTAAATTTAAATTTGAGCAATTTGGAAATAGCATACAAAATTAATTTTAACGTTAAGTTTGATTATGTTTTTGTTATAATTGTCCTTCTTAAGTCATAATAGTCTTATTTTATTATTATTATTATTATTGTTATTATTATTTTATTTTTTATTGTTATTTTTATTATTATTATCATCATATTCATCATCATCATTACAATGGTTATCATTGTTATGATTATTATGTTATTTTGCAAAATATACGAATAGTAATAGCGATATATGGATCTGTCAATAACAATTGACTTAATGTCTGCTAAATTATTTAAATTGGTTGCGACATTTTAAAATAAAGTTACTCTAGAATATACATTATAAACAACACCTGTGGAAAAAGAAAAGAAGTGGAAGTAATGGAAGTTTAAAAAATTTTTGTCTTCAGGATGCCTTGATGCAGTATATGTCTATGGAGTCGTCGGGTTTAGAGGTAACGTGTCGGCAGTCCATTGCTAATAGAAGAATATACGAGATCACTCTAGAGTGGGCCAGTGCCAGAGGTAAGGCAAAAAGTTATATTAAATAAATTTAAAGACTTTAAATTTCTTTAATATTATAACTTTATGAACTGAGACAGAGTTGTATACTAGGTGCAGAATTATTATACAACGCATACTACATTCCGAGTAGCAGTTTGACATTATCCACGGTTACCTGTATAAATAATACATGTACACTTAGATAATCTGAAAGCGGTCGTTGTAATCTAAGATTTAAGAGTAGGCGTATGATGTAATGGTTGATGCAAAAAGATGGATATAATTATACACAATCCACTGCGTCGAGACACTTCAATTTGATTAATTTCCTCTGTAATTTTAGATTTGAGGAGTTCTTGACACATCATCTGTGGTCTATGCCTTATTGGACTCTTATCAGTCAAAGCGCGTTAACATAAAGATGCTCTCGGGCTACGCAATGGATCTATTATTTGCAATTTCGCTTCCTTTGATTGGTTCATTATACTAGATATTTCCTTGCACATTATCGTAGCTACTTTAAGACGGTGGCATCAATGACGAACTAAGCTTCAACAATGATTTGAAAAATATTTGACTACCTTACTGACTTCATAATATACTAAATTTATTACAAGATCTGCTCAGAAATAGAAAAGAAATTTATACTATATTCGATTCCTACTTTCAAATTAAGTATTTTTCAAAACTTCATTTAAGAAATTAACTGATAACATAATTACTAAATATCTACATATAGATTACTTCATTATTTTTTTCATGTATTGCATGACATCTTCTAATGCATTTATTGGATATTTAACATATTATAGGTATTGAGCTTCCCGAAGAATTTTTCCACACGATTACAAGAGACGTTAGCGGCCAAGTGCAAATAACAACTGGTGACCTTTTAGAGGACAGAATGAGCAACTATAGGAGTCAAAGAGACAATGCAGAAGCTGAACTCTTTCCAGATGGAACGGCATCATATGACGAGCTGAGCGTCCTTGGGAATATAAGAAAGAGAAAGACAGGAGATTCTAGACACCGAGATACTATGTTCAAATCTGACAGAGTTGAAGAAGATTCGTTGAAGAATAGTTATTCACCTGTAGTAGAGAGAGAATCGAGACTTCTAAAGCACTTGCGCTACTTAATCATAGCAATATTACTGATAGTAATTCGACTCGGCATTAGGATAATTGTAGATTATAAATGAACGCTACCTAGTTTTTCTGCTGTGTAAGTTGATATGGAAAATGTAACATTCACGTATTGCTAAGAAAATCACAAGTTATATTATAACTTAACGATAGCAGATTAGTAGCCACATCGGCTGTGAAGAGACGGACATTACACAACTGTCAAATGCGTTCTCTGATAATTACATATATTTATTTATTTATTTATTCATCACATCATAGATAATTCTGAAAACATATGTGTATGCACACAGAAAGTTCAACCATATGTGTTATCGGTAATACAGGCCGTAACGGCACTAACGTATACTGTTTGTTCAATTGATAAAAGCAAAGTATAAAAGCAGCGACTAAAATAGAACATAAAGTTTTTGTATATGTCTAACTGTACAACATCACAATCATCATCTTCCATTGAATCCTAGTGTAGCATGGGTCGAGATACGAATGGACCTTCTTCACTCCTCTCTGCCCCATACTAGATCATCAGTCAATCCCTAATTTGCATATCTCTCTTAAACACCGCATTCCATGTCAGTTTGGTCTACCGCACTCTATATTAACCTCCATCTCCTCCAATCTCTTTTCACTACATTATCCAGTGCCTTTCCCACTATATACCATCTCAAGCTCGACTAAGCCAATCTATCGCTAACCCCATTAACACTCAAATTCATTCTCATATACTAGAACTAAAAGCAACTATAAAACGAAACATGAATGACTGTACAGCGTTTATATTAATCGCACATCAACAGGATTGTAGATACACATGTATATTCATTTACAGCAGCAAAATGAAAAACATCAAATAAATGAAACTAATTAAACTGAACGTTGGTTAAGCAAACATTTCTGACTGGCCTTGACGACATTTTTATATAATAATGTGACTGCGATAAGGTGTTTTGCAAATGAAGTTATTACAATCAATTACTTGTAGATTACATTAGGCACTACATAATAGAGGAAGCAATAGGAAATAAATGTCTAGAAAAAAGAGAATATGACAGATGGAGTGTTATAGAAACAAATGATGAAAAATATAAACTAAACTAAAGAGAAAATGAATAGGAGAAAGAAATAAGGAACATAAGTATAAAAAAGTGGCTGACAATTGACTTGCGTAAAATCATACTATATAATAAAGTGTTTTATAAATATAATCTGACATATATTTATTTATAAAATATAAATAAATAACTCATTTCCGACGAGTTATTTATTTGAAGCTCGACCACAATATCTTCTCTATAAATATCGGGGCTGCGTCACGGTACACGATATTATGCGTAACTTTTAATTTTTCACGCAAAAATTTTATCATTCCAAATACCTTTAGAAATTGCTAAAATAGTATTTGTTTAAATAGTGCACCATAGCGTAATTTGATAAGGGCCTGGCGCAATGCTTCTAAGAATTATACCAAAACAATTTATGCTGATATTATGAACTAAGTCGCTGAAGAAACCGTAAAGGCATATAATGATAACTACGCTTCATAAACTTTAAGAAGACTACATTTTGCAGCAGTAGGCCCTACATTAAGTGTAAAAATCAATTGGTATGTCAACAAAAATGCGCTTTTTGTTGAAAACTCGTAAAAAATGGCTGCGATAATTTAGAAAATCTAACTTCAGTTGTAACGTGAGTAAAACTCAGAAACTCCTACCAAATTTTGCTCACGCTGGGCCCACCGTAGATCCTGCTATTTTTTCATTACATTTGACTGGAGCTTCATCCATTCCAGGAGCTGTTAATTTTATTACTACTGCAATTAATATACCATGACAAGGACTAACCCTAGAACGAATTCCACTACTGGTATGATTCTAATATATAGGCTCCTGTAAAATGTAATCGCTATCTTTTTAATTAATGACAATATACCGAGGCATATCGATGGTATCGTTGATTATTGTGTTACATTGGTAATGAAGTTTATGTAATTAATATACATTTCGGAGATATTTCGACGAAAGCAATTTAGATAAACGAAAAATTAACATGTATTTCAATATCTAGATGCATGCAAGAATTAAAAAAAACTTGAAAGATATATGCTACAAATTCAGATGAGAATGTGACAGCTAAATATAACTTAAAGTATCTGAACAACAACAATATAAATATAAAATACAAAATTAGCAGTATTTATAATGACAACAGCCACTAGTAAAATAAATATTAAAATTGTTGCAGTAGTCTATAAAATACGGTACATTTTACAATCACCATTGAATGTTGAACACAAAATTAAATGCAAAATGCACTATTCAATTATCGTCTAGGTTAAGGTATGTTGGAAACAGAAGGCAACGGTAACCTGGAAATTATTATTGCTTGAATGTTTCTTATATAAATGTATTAATAAATAGGTTCTATAAATGTATTAAGAAATAACCTCGAAAATGTATAAAGAAATAGGAAGAAGAGTTGTATATGACACATTCCACTGGGGAAAGTCTACTAAAAGAGGTTATACAAATCAGAATGGAAAGAAATAGAGGCAGAGGCAGGCCTAGACAAAGTATGTTAGATGATTTAAAGATCGACACTGATATGTGGACATGAAATGGAAAGCGGAAGATTGAGAAGAATGTAGAGAGTATATACCATGGACCTGTCAGTAGGTAGTGCACTAAAAGAGAGAGAGAGAGAGAGAGAGAGTTTGTTCTATACAAGAATGATGCTCATGAAAAAGACCAGCCCAATTTACAAAATTCATTAAAATAAATAATGCATTGGTAACCGTATAGTACTTGAAGAAGACAGAAATATATAAGGAAGGTTTTCAAATTAGCTCATGAAAAAGACCAGCCCAACTTACAAAATTCATTCAGATAAATAATGCACTGGTAACCTATAGTACTTGAACAAAACAGAAATATATAAGAAAGGTTCTAAATTAGAACATTAAATTGATTAAAGAGTGAACGAGTTTGTCTCGAAAACATATTCAATCACCCAATATTGAATGGCTCTTAACAAATCGAACGTCATATTTCTAAGCATAGCTGATACCACAGCTATGGATAAATATGAAACAATGTCTGATTTATCCATATCGATTTAGCCGACTTCGCCACTGGCTCCAGAGCCAATGGCGAAGTCGGTAAGATTCTCGACCGCGGATCAGTAGATGCAGCTTTCAAATCCTGGGCTTGCCCGTCACTGACATTGCTTTCGAGTGAGGAATTTGACGTTAACCTTAGTTTTAGCTTTTAGCTGTGGTGTCAGCTATGCTTAGAAATATGATGTCGTATTTCTGAGCATAGCTGACACCACAGCTAAGGATAAATAAAATCAAAGGTTAGGCCGAAAGGGTGGTGCAGAGAAAAACATTGAAAGAAAATTACATATAGGGGCCTACGAAAACTCAGACTATTAGGCTCAAGCGATTCCAGACAACTAAACAAATATTAAGAGACTTCCTGCAGATAGGGCTACCAACGATTTACAAAACCAATACACACAGTTCAATACGAAGATCTAAATTACGAAACAAATTCTGCACATAAAGCGATATAAAGGTCAGTCACAAATGCTACATACAAACAAATATCAATAACTGAAGACGATCGTCTGCTCAAACAACATGGTAACGCTCGTCACTTCGCTTCTTACTCAGAACATCCGCAGTGAACCATAAATAACAATAAGATTTAGGAAGAAGTTTTCATTGTCATTTGCAGCTTCTTTATCTAACGGAGAGGTAAAAGCATTAATTCAGATTGGCCAATTCGACAAGTATTCAAGATCCAATAAATCGAAGAATATAACGTAGTGCAGGAGAACACATGAGTGAAATAGAAGCAAGCGTTCCTGGGGATCTTCATTAAGCGGATACATGTACGTTTATACAGCTATATGACTCAAAATGATGCTCTGATTATATTTTATTATATGATATTTTAGAAGGGTTATTCTTTTGCAGATTTTTCTTCACAAAGTAGATTCTACCGCCGATTAAAATCGGCCAACTGATGACTGCTGAATGATTGCACACTGTTGACTGCTGATGAAATGAAAACTGCCGATTTCTTTGAAACAATACACTCAACGCACATTAAGCGGTCATAGCTCGAAGTCAGAGGAAGGCAAAGGGAAACCACCTCAGAAGCCACATTTGTTCCCACGTCTTAGACTACATAAACTACAATGATTGGGCATTGCCTTTTATGAAGTGATTAACTTGTAGATACATTGAGTGCTTTTGATGGAGCGTGAAGGCAGACTCTGAGTAGGAATATGTACCTTGGACCTGCCATTTAGCAGAACACTAGAGCGTGAAATTGCTCGACTTGTTAATATTATGTGAACAGAAAGCGGACTGCAGGTCCATGTAGTGACTCAGGGATGGTCATGATTGCGAAATGAAATGAAGCTCTCTGATTACAAATGAATTCGTCATTTCATTGGGCCACTGAATGAATGTTTATTGAGTGTTAATATAACTGTTTCTCCTTATGGATGAGAATCTGATGGAGATCAATCTACTTCTGTCATCTGCTGAATCATGATAGATCTAAATTCTAAAATCAATACAAACAACTAAACAATATACTAAATTAAATAGCAATTTAGAATTATGCAGTAATTGTATATTATGAACTAAGGTAAATGCCATGTACAGTATATAGAAAATCTAGTGTTCGACATGCCAATAAAGAACATAAGCTTGATAGAATAGATGATAGAATAGAGGATAAGTTTCATAGTATAATTATCATGCAGGGGAATGACAATACTTTAAAAATCTACAAACAAGACCAAGTGCGTAATTATTAAGATACGCAAACTTTGACAAAACTACAAACGTTATCGGCAGCAAAGTCATCTTGGGCAGTGTTAATTTTGTGTAGAAATTTCAAAAGTAACAAATAGCAGCTAAAAGTCGGACAAATATATAGCATCATATATGAAAGGGATATTTCATAAAAAGCAAGTATATCGCTACTATTTTCTACTTTTGCAATGTAATGTATCGCCGCGTGATACAATGCTAAAATTATATCCATCTACGCTAGAACTTGTTTAATAAGTACTGTTTCAAAAATATATTCACAATAATTATACAGCTAAATTTTTTATCTAAATTCATTTAATATCAAAGTATAGTATTTGTACAATATTTAGCTACTATAATGTTTTGTTCATAATTACATCGATCATAAAATTTCATCAGAATTAAAGAGGGTTTATTGAAATTATTTCCATCAAGCAAGCCTACATGAATGTCTTTAATAATTAAAATAATTCTAGTATTTCTTGATAAATATAATTTATGCAAAATTTTCATGAAATATTATGTTATGCTAAATGTAATTAGGCCAACTGATATCTCGAATTAGCGTGCTTTAGTTTTATCAATTCTCAATATGCATCGTTATTATTAGACGATCATGAATTCTAGATTATGAACATTTTAATAAAAGAACATGATAATTAAAATAAAATTGCAACTGAAAAGAAAACGTAAAATACATTTGAATTACAATCCACATTTAATAAATAGAAACAAATTTCAGTTTTTCTTTAATTTTTATAATTTGCAAAATTATAAGATATTTATATTAAAAATAGTTGCACAATTATAACTTTTACGACAATCAAAAATTAAAGTGAAACCTATGATTTGGGCACAGTTCAAACACAGCTTATTCAAGGTTACAGCATGAATTAAGCAAAATTATAACCTTCGAAGCTAATTTGTGAATCCTGGTTAAGATTTGCTTCTTTTATCATTTCTCGCACATCATCATCGGTAACTGAGCTATCTCCTAGGTCTAGCATAACCTAGAATTCAAAATGAAATATGCATAGCAAAGTAAACAATAGAGTAAGTAAACAAATAACATTTAACTCTTAAAGATAATTAAAATTTGAACACTTAATAAAACGCAAAAGGAAATATGAATTCTATTAGTTACCTATAAATACGATTAATTATTACAAAGCTGTATAATTATAGAGCTAAGATGAACGTCTGTATGACAAGAGACACTTTCCGGCTGGGCTTCGAATAGCAATAATAAAAACCTCCCACAATTTCTATAGCAGTGTCATGGCCGATGATCGGTCTTCGAGACTGCTTTTCAGGTTCTTGGCAGGTTTTTATAAATCCATTAAATGGATAATAACATCTTTGCTATATATTTATCTAAACAGAAACAAGCTCCGATAAATGATTAACCTTCCATGGTTACAAGGAGCTATCCATCGTTTTTTGACCGACCTGGGATTTGAACCCCGGGCACTTGTTTCCGAGGTGAACGCATTAACCCGCTACATCATATCCCCCTCCTAACGGATAATCTCCCTTTGTACCGATGGCCGCCAACGTTTCAAGCACGATATATATAATCTATATATATATATATATATATATATATATATATATATATAATATATATCTATATATATATATATATATATATATATATATATATATATATTGAGATTCATTTGTATACTCTTGAAACTGCTGCTTGAAATCTACACCTATTCAACAAAACCTTATGAGAAACAGGAGTAGCAACTTGTAATAACACGATTCGTCGCGATATTAATAAACGCATGCGGTGACCCGTGAAGCATTGTTAACACTATTAGTGGGGGCACTTCATTGTGTTTATTACTGTAACTGCTAATCCTACATTATACCTTCATGTTGCAAAATAAGTTTAATCACGAATTTACACAGGTTGCAGTTGTGAACAGGTAAAGAGAGCACTACAATGTAAAACCTAGTTGTGAATAAAGTCTAGTAGATGGTATACTATATTGTGTAAACATACAGCATAGAACAGTATATTGAATATCATAAAAATTATTCACTACAATAACTTTCGTCATTTGCAACGCTAAAAGAATCACTAAAATGTCAGTAGATCATGATCTAACATTCATGATCATGCTACTGAATCATGAGCCACATGCGGTAGTGGTAGAAGCCAAATCGTGATAGCTTGGGAATTAAACTGTGGTTCTGTATTTTCAAGAAGGTTCAAATATTGTGCGCTCCCTGAACTGGTTTCAGGCGATATGAATCTGAAGTTATCTTCTGCTTTGGTTACTTTGATAGCATGTCATTACTTTTTCATAGCTCACATGTTGACATAGTATAAAAATTATTAATTCGACCTAATACGACCTATTGCATTTCTTAGCACAGTTAATTTCGAAGAATACTTTCAATTCATTGAAACAGGGAAAAACAAAAACAGAGTCTTTATCTCACAAAACAAAAATAACATAAAAATGTTTACAATTTAAGATTAGTTTTGTAATTTACTTTTACTCTAAAAAACATTGTATTATGTTTGATATAAAACTTTCAGTGCAGGGTATCATTAATTCAATATCTGATATTTTCTTGTGCAAATGACCGCTGAACGGCGTATGCTGTTAGCTAAATCTTAAATCGTGTAACTAAGGGCTTATAGTGAATAGTTCAGCATATTATGTACACCAAACAATAAGCAGAATACCGTATATTGTGTACTATTCATATATTTATTGTATACAGTTCATATACTGCTACTCCTTACATAGTATAGAAGTATACAATGAGGTTAATTGTGTTAAGAATATTATATTTCCCACATTTTGCATATCACCATACTTTACATATGCGCTTAGCCTATGTACTATATAAATAGCCTATCTTTATACTGATGGCCTCACAAAGAAAATACCTGAGGGGACTAGCTACTGGCCTACCTGCTTGAGATCGCTGACATTAAGGTAGCCTTTGTTGTCGGCGTCAAAACAGCTGAATGCTTCCCGCAGTTCAGATTCTAACTGATATGAACTATGGCGTCGTCGCGTCCTTTGTATCGTCCACATTAGAAATTGTGTGAAGCTTACTTCATCTAATCAATCAATAAATTAAACAATAAATAATAATCTAAATTCGTCTCCATGCCATAGTATAGTTAAATTCCCAATGAAAAACCAAGTCCAAATAAATCCTAATAAATTGGCTGGAGCCAATGGCGAAGTCGCTAAAAGTAAACAAGAAATAATAATCTAAATCCGTCTCCATGCCATAGTATAGTTAAATTCCCAATGAAAAACCAAGTCTAAAGAAATCCCAATAAATTGGCTGGAGCCAATGGCGAAGTCGCTAAGATATTCGACCGCGGATCAGTAGGTGCGGGGTTCAAATCCTAGGCTCGCCCGTCACTGACATCGCTTTCGAGTGAGGAAACTGACGTTAACCTTAGCTTTACCAGCTTTACTAATAAAATTACCCTGTATTACATGCTTCAAAGTTGTAGGTATTTTATTTTGAATTAAAAAGCTCCATGCGTTAACTAGTAATACGTTGTAATTCACAGAAATTAACTTCAATTTAGCTGTCAAGATTACTACAGCTAAATTGAAGCTAACTTCAATTGTGCACGAGTGCATATGGTTTACGATGCAAATGGATGTCGATAAAATAGTGCATTCACATTATATTCTAGTGTCACAAGTGCTCTTCTCAGAATAAATAATGAATGAAATAAAATGGCTAAATGATGATTTATACAATCAATTGTTAAAACGCATGAACTCATGCCCAATTCCGTCTATCACCTGTAAAGTGGCTCGTAAAATATAGCAAATGAATCTCAATATAGTCTATATGCCTAAATTTTCGAATCTGATACTTGACGGTATAAACAGTAACTGTTTTATATTTGCATGTACTTTTTTAACGTCATAGGATTGTTGAATGTAACTCTTGTAGGGCCTACAAGAGAGGGAATAGCCGTGTGATGAAGAACCAAATATTTTTAAAAAGATCTTTTAATATAATAAGAGATCAATTCCATAGATCGATTGACTGTCTATATACAATATAAGATTTGATACCATGGCCCCAGAACTATTTAGGACAACCGTGCTTTTGACTCGCTCTTCTACCACTGCGGGTTTAGGTGAGATGAACTTAAAATGGGAAATATAAATCTAATCGCATACTAGCAATAATTGACATTAGAAATTGGAGTCGTGATTTCTTCAACATCATTTCGACTACACAATGGTGTCGAAGTTTAGTCACAATGGGTTACGGGACAAATAGAGTTTAAAATGTTAAAAAGTTTGCTTGATATACATTTAAACTGTTCAAAAGTGAGGTAGAAGTAAAACGTTTAACAAAATATTCTAGTATCAAACATTTTAGTATTCTTTGCGAAAACTAACCGAATATAAATTTACTTTATTCATGATCATCTTCCCTTAAATCCCAGTTTAGCTAGAATCGTGATACGAATAAACTTTCTCCAGTACTCTCTGTCTCGCACCATAGTTCCACACATAAATTTACTTTATCAAATAAAGATATTTTAATCTGGTTGATATAAATATACATTTAAAATCTGAATTTTAGAGAATATGGGTCTTAATTTGCTCACTCAAATAAGCTTACTTTACAAAGTCTTCATGCCAAAGAAAATTTACAAATAATACCCAACAGTGACGGCAATAAATGTGGTTTTTGCTATTGCTTACAGTTATGCTTACCACATCATCAACATCATCATCATCTTCCTACGAATCCCAGGCTAACTAGAGTCGAGATTAGAAATATTTAAAACAATTTCTGAAGCCTAAGCGCTAACCAACCGAATGAAATTTCTGACGTTGGTTTAGATCTTAGTGCTAGGTCACCTTAAACCACCCTGCACTCCACAGTTGGTCTAGTATTCAGTACCACGGACACAACACGGGTATCAGTAAGTCTACCAATTATAGGTTTTAGGTGTTAAACTTGCCACATTTAACCTTTACTTATTTAAACTAGTATTAAATACAAAACAAGTATAATGCAAACCAGGCAGTAGACTTGAAGCTCCATTTGGTTTATTTAACCCCAGACTGCTCGCCAGTGTTTCGTAATCCTCATAGGATATTGATCCCTTTGATTGTGTGTCAAACATTGAAAATGCGTTCCTTAGATCTGCGTTAATAAGTGACAGCATAAGTATTTGACTTTAGCTAGGTAGAAAAACGAATACAATATGTTACAATAATAGTATAGCATATTAGAATAACATTTGCAGGTATTTTGTTGAAAGATGTGAGATTTACCGACAATCTATAGGAATGGTGGAAGGAAATGATAATGGACTGCAGACGATAATGAACACACTAAGGCAATGAAGTATGGAATGAAGACCGAAATAAAAAACCTAAGTGATAAGAGTGTCCAAGGAAAGAGGTAGGCTGAAGTTAATATCACAATTATTAAATTGGTATAGATAAGAAGCTTCAACTGATAACTACGTAACTGATGACTGATGATCGAAAATGTTATACCGAAATAAGAAGTAGGATTGCAAAACGACGTCTTCAGCTATTTGAAATAACTTCGAACAAAAAGTCTAAGAAAAGCCACAAAGATATATGTAATGATAACTTTGGTATGCGCCACGCTTCTATATGGATGTGAAGCATTAACCTTCAGGATGGAGGATATCAGGAGAAACGTTGGAAATGTGAATATAAGGGAAAGAACGGAAAAGATTAGATGGACTCAAATAATTACCAATGAAGCTGTCCTGGAGAGGGTAGATACAGAAAAACAGTAGATAAATACATGTAAGTAGGCGTTTATTTCACCCATAATATTCCTTACATTGTTAAAAATGTTAAATGCTGAAACTCATGCAAAACGAAGTCTAAAGTAGTTTCGACTCCCCATGTCAAGTTTCGAAAATTTTAAGACTAGAGTAATATTTTATATCAAACAGCAGGTTTATCCATAGTTTAAAATTACATTTATCTCTGAGTCAAAATTTATGTTTTCTTTGAGCAAAATGTACTTCCTTTAAACCATTATTTAATATCTTCTTCAGTGCACTGACAAGTGGCAGGTTCAAGGTACTTAATCATACTCAAAGTCTGTTAAAATTTTCTCGCTCCATAAGGGCACTCCTTATATCAGCAAGTTAATCCCTTCACAAAGTCTATGCCTTATCCATACCTTACGTCGTCTATAACTTGGGAAAAGTATGGCTTCTTAGTGGTTTCCCGTTACATTCCGCAGTTAGACGGATTAATTACGATTTAATCCTGGGGAAAATATTTCAAGGTGAGGTGGGTCCCCTCTGCCATCCTCAGCTCCTGCCTTAGTCGCCTCTTACGTACACGCAGCATATTGTTTGTGGTTGCCCTATTTTGCAGAAGTACAACCATACCCGAGCACAACACGGGGATATATAACATAAGCCATTCTAAATACGAAACCTGTAGAATACAAACCAAGCAATGTTGCACCAGCTAAAGCAAAACTATCAGACCTGCCTCCTTAAGGAGCACTGACAAAAATAAGGACTGATAGAAAAATATTAATTTATTATAACTTACTAAATCTGCCGGAGTTCAGGCAAGCTCTGAATGCTGCCAAACTTTAGCCTTTTAAATAATGTTGTGAGTAAACTTCGAAACAAGTATTTATTAAATAACTAACTTATTAAAATAAGTTGCTAAATTAATAGCTTTTAATAACTAATCTAATTAAGAATATGCAGAGAAAATTAAATTAAAAACATAAGAAAGGAAAACTAAGGTCCATGCTTGAAATTGATAAACCTTGATATTGTATTTCTGTGCATATAGGAACAATAAACAAATTTGTAACTGGTCGAATGTATCTATGGAACGGTACCGAATATACGAAATATCTGGCTTAGGAAATATCCTGCACACATTAAGAATTTATTGATTTCATCCATCCGTAGCAGTTCTTTTAAGTTAGTCTACTCGATATATACAAGCGTATACCCATCGTATGGTACAATAGATCATATCTAGGCCGGTCAAACTATAATAAAGAGGGCCTTTCTATTATATCGAAGCAAGACGTGATTAAATAAGAAAAGTTCTATATTTACTATATAGACTTATATATCAGAAGAGGTCCTACATGTTCCTATAGACCACAGCAAATGTTAGCAATATGTAACAAAACAGATCCGATCTCTGTCAATTCAGAACCAATCTATGTCAAAGCTTAGAGCATTAAGAAGTAGCCATTTATAATTTTATATTTTGTCTCAACCAGGTATCACATGTAACAGTTAATAATTACTCTATGTTTCGACAGTTTTTCGCGGTTTTCGATGTTGCGCCATTTTAATCTTCCTTTTTGCTCACCTGCTTGGATTTTTTTCAAAAGTGCTAGATGTTGTCATGGTTGATAGTAGCACTCTAATTGTTATTGTTGTTGTAGTAATTATCAATAATTTAACGGGGAAGGATAGTCGAACGTCTTTGTTTCGCTTTGCTTCTTATGCTTATCAGTATGTATCACTTATGCTTATTAGTATAGCCCTTATGCTTATCAGTATATATCACTTATGCTTATCAGTATATATCACTTATGCTTATCAGTATATATCACTTATGCTTATCAGTATATCACTTATGCTTATCAGTATATATTACTTATGTTTATCAGTATATCACTTATGCTTATCAGTATATCACTTATGCTTATCAGTATATATCACTTATGCTTATCAGTATACCATATGCATGTATGTTATCGTGTTATATGCAGGCCATTGAAAAATACACCAATCATAAAGTGCTCGTATTGTTACAGGCGACTGAGCAAGAACTGACGGCGGCAGAGGGAAACCACCTCAGAAAACATATCATTTCCAAGCTATCAGAAATTATATATATATATATATATATATATATATATATATATATAATTTCTGATAGCTTGGAAATTATATGTTTTCGCGGTTTTCGATGTTGCGCCATTTTAATCTTCCTTTTTGCTCACCTGCTTGGATTTTTTTCAAAAGTGCTAGATGTTGTCATGGTTGATAGTAGCATATATATATATATATATATATATATATATACATATATAATTATATAATATATATATATACAGTAAATATATTTATATATATATATATATCTTCTTCAGTGCACTGCCAAGTGACAGGTTCAAGGTACATATTCATACTCAAAGTAAGCCTTCTCGCTCCACAATAGCAGTCCCCAGATCAACAATTTAATCCTTCACGAAGTCCATGCTTTATCCATACCTTTGTAACCTTTACCTTTGGAAAAAATATGGCCTCTGAGGTGGCTTCCCGTTGACTTCCTCAGTTACGTGGATTGATTACCACTTAATCCTGGGGGAAAATATTTCATGGTGAGGTGGGTCCCCTGTTGCCATCCTCAGCTCCTGCCTTTAGTCGCCTCTTACGTACACGCGGCAGGTTGTTTGCAGTTGCCTTATTCTGCAGTGGTCCAACCATACCCGAGCACAGCACGGGGAAATATATACATGTATATATATATATATATATATATATAATATATATATATATATATATAAAGCTAAAGGTAAAGCTAATGTTAACGTCAGTTTCCTCACCCGAAAGCGCTGTCAGTGGCGGGCGAGCCAAGGATTTGAACCCCTCACATACTGATCCGCGATCGAATATCTTACCGACATCGCCACTGGCTCCAGCCATTATATATAATATGATAATATATATATATATATAATATATATATATTATATATATATATATATGTATATATATATAAACTGTATGTACATAGATCTATATATATATATATATATATATATATATATATATATATATATATATATATATATACATATATATACTGTATATACTGTATATTGTATATGTATATTAAGTTTCAGCAAATTTGACTTCTTTCAAATGATAATATTAATTGTAGAGGTTCGAGGAATACATTAATGCCTTAGGCCTTAGGGCTTTTGTGTCACATTATATTTTCAACATTACTTGTGAAAACATTGTCGTGAAGGAAATGAACATGATTCTTATTTTATAACATTGCAGCGTATATTACGTTATGATATTTCTATAACAGTACAGAGTTTGATTGCTCTATGTCCAGCGAGAGAGATTCAGATAATATAACAGTAGGTCTTGATTTTAGGATTATCGTTTAATTCGTTGTTGATTGTAATTATCATATTTAAGAAACCAAGTTAAAGACTAAAGCCATGTTTAACGTCAGTTTCCTGCTCAACGGCATGTCAATGACGGACAGAGCACAAGAAAGAACGCAACAATTATACAGTTGTTTGAGTTACACGATCGTCAACAAGACGACTTCATAAAATTATTTCAGTAGTATTTGAAGTTCATTTTATCCTCGTGAGTAAACTGACAGACATGACAGACGACACAGCCGTAAGACTATATTATATCACATTTTAAGATTAATTTTCATACGATAAGAATACACTTACATAGATTTTCAGGCAGGATTTGAACCGATAGCGTTCTGTTTGTCAAGAATATGCTACGAAATTGGCTATTAATCGTACAGATGACATTAGAATTAATATATAAATAATTCCAGATTAAGCACTAACCTTGCAATTCGTTTGTCGATAACTGCAGCTGTGACAGCAACTGTTCTGGAACTTCATACATTGCCTGAACATAGAACATAAAAAATCAAACACATCCTACTAGACATGCATATACATACATATCATGCAACGTGCTTCAATAAACTGAACTACAGAAGTAATAGCAACTGTTCTGGAACTTCATACATTGCCTGAACATAGAACATAAAAAATCAAACACATCCTACTAGACATGCATATACATACAATAGAAATAGTCACACATATCATGCAACGTGCTTCAATAAACTGAACTACAGAAGTAATAGAAAGTTTTATTGCAGTTTATTATTCTTGCACACATTTGAATGTACTTTACAACAACGCAAAATAATTTGAAATATTAGTTTTTAAACACCTGAGGCAACTACAGTATTGGCAATCAGCAACATTACTGTTGTTTGTAATAAGAAATCGTTTACTGATAAAACTCAAATATCGAGCTGGTGCTGTAAGTTTATACTTAGCTGACACTATACTTAAAACACCATATTGTGTTTCATAATAAACAAAGAAACCTAGCATTTCGCAAATGGTAACTTACAAGACCTGTGTGCTTATAAAAAATGTCTCGCATATAGATATTTAAACGTTGAAATGAGATTTTCGAGCTACATGTAGACCTATCGCATCAGAGCATTAATATTTGGAACAGGTAAGTATGTATCATATAATGTTTCTAGCAGATCATTTCAATCACAGTTAATTATGTTAAACGAGTCAAAAGACACGGTGTCCTAAGCTGTACTACAAATCAACATGTTTATAATACATTATAACGCGTTAAGTGTTTACCGGTGAAAAGAACCGTTAAGAGATTGATGAAATATTTCAACACACAATGTTTTATACAGTATTTTAATAGACTGCACCATAAACTTTCTAGCCACGGGTATTGCATGTTATATTTTTATTCATTTACGGCTGCGACACAAAACAAGTCTAACCCAATGAAAGCTAAATGTTAGCGAGGCGCAAATTATTTATTTAACGAGACTGAAGATAATATTGAAAAGCTCTGATCCCGATGAGTCATACACGTATAATAAACCGCACATTATTAAAGACCTGAGTGCAGTCGGAAGTTGATAAAAGACGCTTATTCATTTCTTACTATACCACTAACAGCGTGACTAGCAAGTTCAAGTTGTAAACTGACGAAATACTAAGAAAACTCAGCTGACTAAAATAAAACAGCTTGAAATATGACTGTGAAAAATGGAAACGTCACATCTAGGGGATTGACTGATTGTGTGGCGTACGACAGAGGATTTGAGACAGTCTATTTGTATCTCTGGTTAAACCAGGTTAAACTAGGTATTCATGGGATGGGAATGACGGTGATGATGATGATAATGATGCTGATGCTGATGATGATGGTGACGACGAAATATAACTTTGAAACCAATGAAAAATGAAAAAAAATTAAAACTTGAAGAATGGATCCGTAAATGCCGTATATGAACTTAGAATTTCTAGAGTGTCAAGCATTACAAAAAACATCTGCGGCTCAATAAAAAGACTAGAAATATTAATTCAAGTAGATATACGGGTAGATACTCCCACTAAACCGTTGCCTCCATAACATCGGCAACAAGAGATTCCATTCTCGTTTTGACTTAAAACGATCCATTAATTGAAAAATGTTCTGAATTGATAGAAATCGAGTGGTCACCAATCAACTCGAATACAGCTCGAGGACGTCCAATGATAACCCAACAGATACTCAAACAGTAACCAAACAGATACTCAAACAGTACAACAACAGATACTCAAACAGTAACCAAACAGATACTCAAACAGTAACCCACCATATTCTCAAACAGTAACCAAACAGATACTCAAACAGTACAACAACAGATACTCAAACAGTAACCAAACAGATACTCAAACAGTAACCCACCATATTCTCAAACAGTAACCAAACAGATACTCAAACAGTACAACAACAGATACTCAAACAGTAACCAAACAGATACTCAAACAGTAACCCACCATATTCTCAAACAGTAACCAAACAGATACTCAAACAGTACAACAACAGATACTCAAACAGTAACCAAACAGATACTCAAACAGTAGATACTCAAACAGTAACCAACCATAACTTCAGTACAACAACAGATACTCAAACAGTAACACAACAGATACACACAGTAACCCAACAGACACTCAAATAGTAGCACTACAGATACTAAAATAATAACCCAATAGATACTCAAACAGTAACCCACCATATACTCAAACATTAACACAACAGATACTCAAACAGTAACTTAACAGATACTCAAACAGTAGCATATGTTAAATACACAACAGTTACGCATACAGTAACTCAACAGATACTCAAACTGTAACACAAAAGATACTCAAACAGTAACTCAACAGATACTCAAACAATATGTTAGATACACAACAGATACGCATACAGTAACTCAACAGATACTCAAACAGTAACCAAACATATACTCAAACAGTAACCCAACATATACTCAAACAGTAACACAACATATGCTCAAACTGCAACACAAAAGATACTCAAACAGTAACTCAACAGATACTCAAACAGTAACCAACCATATACTTAAACAGTAACCCACCAGATACTCCGATTAGTGAACAATAATGAACAAAACACATTTTAACAAATATTCAATTATACAAATGATAGCGCCATATTTCAGGTATTTATATTCGATGCAACAGTGCAAACTTTGCTTAATCTCAAGTTGGCGTCAAGTGTCGTAATGATTGAAATGCGAGAAGAACTTTACAACACATCAGAGGATCTTCCTTTTTAAGACGCAATCGCTTAATTATAGTCTTTAAGTTAGAATGAAACTTAGTTTACTCATTATAAATGTATAATGTGATTTCAAATTAAAATCAGCCTGCGCCTTAATTCGAACG
>CAJHZI010000735.1:750000-760000 GCA_905160935.1 Enchytraeus crypticus | reverse complement strand
AATGTGTATTGAATTGTTTTAACTTAACTTTTTACATGTGCGAAAGGTGATGGTTTGTGTTAGACACATAGGTCGATATAATCATTCTATTTTATAACGCATTGGTATTTTTGAAAGGCTAATAAATCAATTTTTTGACCTCTGCTCATAGTTGATAACCCACATTAGCCTATTAAACTCTGTTACATGATAAAGTTGACAAACATTATTGTAGGCTTAACCATACTATATTTTAAACCTTGCAACGAGTACGCAAGGCCTGGATATATAATGATCTTTTAAGTCATACCTCTATTACACTTGAAACCCTGATTTAAAATAAACATTTATAATTATGTAGTTGACATTTCCCATGTTGCATCTGAGTCACAATAAAATAAACCAATCGCAAAAGGTACTTGCCGTAGGAAGAGACTAAGCTATAACTTATGGAGTTCATGGGAATTCATCTAAGAAACCATGATATATTATAAATTTTGTTTTAAATTAGTAAAGCTACTTTTTTTCATCTAATATCGTTCGTAGAAAATTCGTTGACGTAAACTTTCTATTGCAGTCGGGTAGATAAAATCTCAAAATAGTGATACCCGGACATTTAATGTGTAAAGCTGAATTTTTGCGTAGTTATAGAGGATGTTAAGGACTACTCGTATGAAAAGTTCCCCGTTTCTAGGACCACGGGAAAAAAAGTTATGACCATTCTAAAATCGCTGATTTTGTTAAAGAAAATGGTCATTAAAAAGAACAAAAGCAACATCATATTTGTTTATTTTTGAGCGATATAGTATGCTTTTGCTGTAAGTTAGGAAAATTAGACAATTAATTCTAATTGATTTCTTGCTTAGACGTTATCAATATGTTATTTAAATCGTGTAATTGGATATAAGTAATTAAAACTTAGAACTAATTAATTTCGGAACTGTATTTCGTTAATTATAGCTAATGAATGGTTTTAATTAACAAATTCTGAGATTATTAATGTAGGTATTAATAAAATTAATTACAGTTATCCAGGGATTAAAAATCAACTAATTAATGCTCTTGAGAGATGGCTGAAGATTTGCGAGAGAAATAATTTCCGGAAAATCAATGCGTTATTTGTGTTTTATATGCGACTGATGTTGAAGAACCGATCTGATCGAACTGAACTGACTGTTATATGATATCAGGGGTTTGACACACTATTAGAAAGTGCTCTTTCACGCAATGATAATGAACTCTTACATCATCAAACATCTTGTGATCAGCCAGTTGTAGTGCTCAACAGTTGCAGAAAGCCATACTACAAAAGAAAAAATAACAAACTTAAAACAAAAAATTAGCAACTGGAACAAGATGCAATAAATGATTCTATAGGAAGAAAACTTTGTTCATCTATGATTTTTAACTGGAAAGCACAATGCTTGTTTTGCTTTGAATTATCAGATCAATGATCAAAAGGAATACAATACAGCAATGTCAATAGAACTGCGAAGCACTGTTCAAGAGCATTGACGAAGAAGGAATGATAACTGGGGATTTGAAGTCATGGGACGAATGGAAATGTGTTGTGATTTAGCGGCAGAAGAAGCCATATATCACAATCTTTGTTATTTGAAATTTGTCAGCAGCAGGGCTAAGGAAGGTGATGGTGCGGGGACTATACACTGACCTAGATTAAATGAAGATTACCAATCAGTATTTTTAGACTTGCGAGTGGTTGGGAGAGAACTGTTAATGAGATTTATATACACTACAAGATGTAGTCAAGAGCATGCAAGGTAAAACTACAGATGGTAATGCCTATTCTGCAAAACATCTGAAGCGAAAGCTTGTTAGCGCTATAATGATGACATATTGTTTGCTGAATATCTGGACGAAGAAATGTGATTTGTTTCCACAATTTTAGCTCATACTTAATTAGTGAGAAGTGGCATATGGAGAGGAAAGATGATATGTCAGACGAGAGTAAAAGAATCATAACAGTGGCAGCTAAATTGATTGCAAATGAGATCAGAGAATTAGAATATGATATGAATACTTATCTGCCAGTATCTATCTATTGAGCACAGTTAACTACTTTCTGCCTCTTCAGCATCAGCTTCTCAGATCATTAGCACCATCAACCAATAACCAAGAGTATCATTCAAGCTCCACGGTCACACTCAATTATTGTACCATTACTTCTCGGTTTGGGTGTGTCAGTTGATCACTTGATAGGATTCAAACCATTAATTGAGCAGCTGGCACGTTTAGGTTTCTCTGTGTCATATGACGAAATTTCACGATTCGAACAGTCCACAGTAACTTTGAATCCTTCTGATATGAATATTCACCCATATCCTGAGGTATTTACACAATGGGTTGCAGACAATGCAAATCATTATGTTGCTGCATTGGATGGCACGGGTACTTTTCATGTTATGGGCATTATAGCCGCTTCCACTGTGCTAGTTGCTAATACTGAGCAAGATAATTTAATGCCACTGGTACATAATTTGAGACACCTTAAGGCCCATAAAGTAATGAGAAATAAAGCCATACGCATTCTTCCAGTCTTCCACATGCATATTATGTACAGTTTGACCACTATGCCATTTAAACCACTGTGCCAGCTACTTTTCCAAGCACATTGCCATCAATTGTGAATTTGGGTTTGGTTTAGCATATGAACTGGCTGTGTAAATATAACAATCACTCTATCAAAACGATTTTTTATCACTTATAGACTTTAATCCATCTGATGAGATTTGCATATATTCTACGCTTCTAAATGTCATGGACAGTGGTTCAACCAAAAGAATTCTAGGAGGGCTCAATTTTTTTCACTACTGCCTTCGGCGACTGAACTGGGGCCACACTGAACCTACTAGCTTACTAGCAAATCCAGTATCCCACTAGCTTACCTCCACCAATACCCATACTACAGTCAGGGACATTGGTAGAAAAGTAATTTGTGTGTAGGGAGGATCATTTTTTCACTGACAGGCATAAAGTAGGGGGTGAAGGGGGGCACAGGAATACATCCCTCCTCAAAGGAGAACATTTTTTTAATTCGTGAGAAAACTGGTGGACTTTCAGTGCATCTTAGAATGAATATAGTTAATTATATTTCTTTTTTGCATATTTTCGGTAAAAATTTTTCAATAACATATCAAGTCATATCAGTCCAATTATGATTAATTAAAAAATCATTAATAATTAAATTAAATTATTATAAATGGTCTAATTATGGTTATTAGACCATTTGTACTGAAACTACTGAAAATGCTTCGTTGTTCTGCTGGTGTCATAATTAAACTTTCACTTAGCTTAACCAGCCCATTTCCTATCCCTTCCCTCCCCCCTCCAAAAACCCTGCAGATCTGGATGAATTGCAAGTAACCTAAGTTGGGCTGGGACTCAGGCTAATTATGCCACTGTGCATGTACCAAGCATCAAAGCACATGTAATCTTAATATCATCTTTATGCGAGGCTTCCTTACTCTTCCAGTCACTGATATGCTATCGAGCAAGAAACTGGCATTAAATTTGGCTTTAGTTTTTGGCTTTATCTTTATTTGTTGCAGACACATGATTAAGATTTCATTTTCTGAGTTTTGTAGCCCTACAATAATTTTTTAACAGTTTGAAAATCTCTCGAGAAAATAAAAATTTTTAATTTTTCGTTTTTTGGACATAACTTTTGTATTAGTAGTGCTACGAATGGGGAACTTTATATTTGAATTCAGCTCAAAATTCCGCTTCCAACGAATATAAATGTGGCTTTACACGTTAAATGTCCCGGTTTTTTTTTTTTTTTTCGACTATTGTTAAATATTTATGATTCTTTACTTGTTATGCCTGACTCGCCGCTTTAGCAGGAAAATGAATCATTTTAGACTAGAGAAAATGGAAAATAAAATAAACGAAAAGGAAGTAATTTCCACGAATCCGGTCTCTAGTTAGCAATCAATATATTATTGTCATTGGTTCATGCTGTTTTCATTATCGAAAAAGAAACTAGTAACTATAACTGGTACATTTAACCAGTAACTAGCACAGCACTGTGTATTCGTAATCTTTATTTGAAAAATTATTACTGAAGTCTAGAACATTTAGTTCTGCAATTAGACCACAACGCCCAGAGATTGACTGATAAATATGTAATCTTATGCGTAAGGAACAAGAACGTGATTGTGATTCAATTTGTCGGAGTACAATTTTAATGTAATTGATAACTTTAATTTAAACGACTAACATGGATAATTGTACAAGTAGGCCTATTTCATAAAATAGCAATTATCTGAAGTTTTAGGTCATTAAAGATAAAAAAGACTTTAAAGCAACTAATTTAAAGCTTCAAACTGTATGGAGTTCATTGTTGTGTTAGTTGACTGATTGAAAAATGGAGTGTATTAAATGAGAAGTAAAATCTTAATACTAAGAAATAATTTATCGATAAAACTTTATCAATAATGTTTCATCTAAAACAAGAGATCAATATGCTGGAACCAGATTTGCATCGTAATCTTACCCAATTCAAATTTCACATAATATTTTGTTAGAATCCTACACCGTTCAAGCTACGAAATGAACTTTACCTTTATACTCTTATCTTTCGCTCAGTTTCCAATTCCACTCCAGACCGGCGATTCTTATTTCATTAATCGACATTTAACGGTACAGAATTTGCTGGTGTAGTTCCGTGGAATGTGCAAGGACTTCAAAATTATTAACTATTTTTCGACTGCTATCTTTTGTCAGCAGGAGACAATGCCGGATAATTACATTTAATTATGTATTAGTTAGCATAGCGCTGATGATCCTGTTATAGTGCGTAGATTACACTTATGTATTTGCTGAAATATTTTAGATTAGACTATGCCAAGGACACATACCTTGCCATTAAAGCATCAGAGCGTTTACTAATATTTTTGAGCTGATCAAATGTCATTTCATTTCTTTGAGAGAATCTCTGAATATCCGAAAGCAATGCTTCGGGATATTAATTTAAAAGTCTGTGTAGCCATTTATTGCTCTACCGAGAAATTAGCAAGAATGAATCTCAAACTGTACCTCTGAAATGGTTTGCTCTACTAAGCGATCTAGGAACTAACATGAAATTCAAATGCAATGATTTCGAGGATTATCCGTTAAGCTAAATACTAATGTTTAGTGTTTGGTGTTTAATGTTAAATATAGTATATCATGCAAAGCTTCTCAATACTTTACTAAATATAAAAATTAACGTTCAGAGCCAGCTAGTGGAAGAAAAACATATTTGAGTCAATTTTTCACAGCCTCAAATATGTAAAAAGAAACCAGTGTGACCTGATATCGAAACCGAAAATAACGAAATTGGTAAAAAACTTTTAAAAAAAGTCAATAATTCAGTCTGCATAAGGTGTATGATAATATTCTATGATATGCATACATAAGTGATAATATCAACACATGACTATTATAAGTTTTGCAACAGGTACCGCTGACTGATCGGACTTCCTTATTAGTGTATGTCGCCCTCGTTAAATCATCTTTTAGGTATCACTAAACTGTTAACTTATTTACGAGTTGATTTTGAAACGAGTATGGCCGAGATTTTTTAAATTAGCTGTAAAACTGGGCCCGGTGATTCTACTCTGCCAACACTCATGTTTGCGAAGTGAAATATTTCGGCTGAGCACATCCAAGTTACGTACGTTATATAATACTCACTTGGATGAGATGCCCATCGCCTGACATGTGTTTCGAACCCAGTCCATTTGCATCCAAGAAGAAAACGCTAGCCCTTACGCCACATCGGCTCCCATTTCGTCATATCCCTCCGGTTACTCCATAGCCCTTCCTGATCAGTAACACGATAGGTTAGGTGTTCTATGACAGAACAATAGGTGAAGAGCAAAATTCAGCTCTCATTCTGTGATCTAGACGCATTTGAGACAAAGAATTGAAGTAAAACTCAGCTATTCTTTAGACGTTGGACAATATGCGCTCCAATGAATGTTTTGATAACAAAGCCTCAAGCCCATACTGTCGGTGATGTGCAAGATTCGATGTACAAACCTTTGGTATGCCATGATCGATTGCAATTAAAACAGTTCTATCTTTGAACGATATTAGCCTATAGGTATAGCCTAGAGGTATATATATATATTAGCCTAGAGGTTCACAGAAGCACCCACAAACTTTACCACATTGGGAAAATGTACTAAATCGATTGACCGATTCTGAATAGCTAGCGATCAATACCTACTAAAATAAAAGTAAGCAGAAACATAAGCGCATACAGATAAAAGCTACAAAAATAGCACAAAACCTAGTACTCGTAAAATCGGTCCGAATATTGGAAATTAAGGAAAAGGATCTTTAAATGCTTGTCAGATTTCATGGACACCAGATGAAAAAGTTTCAAAATAAATGCAGATCAGTGAATTACATGTATTTATTTTATATGCATGGCTTTTAAAATCATAAATTGACAGTATATTATATGATCTATAATGAGGTGTGTGCCGGTGGCTTGTTGACGTACTGTTCGATAGCGGATCAGTAGGCGCTGGGTTCAAAGCCAGTGTTCTTCCCGACACTAACATGCTGTTAAGCAGGAAATGGACGTTAAACTTGGCTTTAGCCTTTAACTATTCTCTTCCTAAATGTTATCTACATATAGAGACTCTTACGATAAGCATAAGTTTCGTTGATTACATGTAATCTTAGTAATCTGTACAAATTAGTCAGACTGGTAAACTCCTTAATTTTCAAACTTGCAGCTTTATGTAACCTATCTTTTAATTCGTTGAAATTATTTGAAATTCTTCAAACTAGGTTTGTTAATGAATTGCTTTGTAATACCTTGCATTACTTGCTCTATTTATTTAGACATATCTCACATTATTTAAAGCCAATCCAAAAGTCAGTATACATTAAGTCAAGAAAATATAAATGCTTCAAATTTTATTTATATTCATTAACTTAAAAGATAGCAAATATTCTGTACAACGAAGTAAGATATCATTAACACAGTTTCTTAACAAAAAATTACAAAATACTAGAATCTTACAGAGATGTTAGGAGCTTTCAAGTAATATTGAAATAAAGAAAATTTGACGTACAAACATTTCTGCATATTATCCAAACGTGCAATCATATGCTAATTAAATTGTAACTCTGGAAAAATAAAATTACATTATGTCTAATAGCACATGTTGTAGCTGCTAATAAATACAGTTCATCAGACTTGGATCATCATTTTGAAGTAGGATAACGGAAGCATGGAACGTTGAACGGACCAATATTGCTCGCATTCTGGAGCAGTTCACGAAAATTGTTGAACGAATTAGTACTATTTGAACTAGTACTACTAGAACTATTTACTATTTACTATTACTATTAATAGTGAGAGTAATAATAGTAATCAGAATTCTTTGACCATAATTTCTGACATAAAGTCTGTGGGTGCCCACAGTTTGCTGTTCGACTAACAGTAAAGGGAGTGGATTCGGTTCCCTGGTATTTCAGGCTCGGCGAGTGATCACGTACACAATGGACTATTTATTAAAGAGATTTCTTAAGTAATCATGTTGATTTGAAGTAATTTAGCTGCTTATTCTCACCCTATTCGCACCCTATTCTCCAGTAGGCCTATATCTTAACTAAGTTAATAAAATAAATTTCATTGAATTTATCAATTTTCAACAGTATTATAATACTTTGACCATGATATAACCCTCTGTTAATATTAAGGAGATTGCAAAGCATCATCATGACCATATACACACATACTGAAGCACATCCTATCGCAGATATGATGGAATTTATTGTTTCTACTATCTTCCCAATTTGAATTTCTCGAAATGAATAAGTAAACAAGAATAATCTATACATACCCCAGATGATAATCGAAGATCGCATGCTAGCTCCTCCTTTTCTCACCCTATAGAAAGCTTTCGAAGGATCGCCAATTTGAGTAGCGAACATAAATTGCCCGTAGTCGTTCAAAGTGTCATTGTTCAGTGGATATAAGCCAATGCTCTGCAGATATGGATAGGCTGCATCGAGGTTAAGCCATGGATTTGAAGCAGTCACTCCGAGCCATATAAACTATTTGACACGAATAAGCAACACCTATACTATATAATTTAATGTTATTTAAATTAAAATCTCAATTTATCACTCCTTGATGATTCCAGTAAAAATACATGAAGTCAAATAATAGTATCTATATTAATAGTAATTAATAGTTACCTTTGATGTGTCTGGGTTGCTTAATAATACACCCACTACAGACTGCACAATTCGTAAAAGGCAACAAAGCACTAAGACCAAAATTATCGTCATAAAGGGCGCTCGGTTAGTTTGCGCCTATGCTAAAGAAATTGCTACCAAATTTTCTAAAATCAAACCCTAGCTGTATTCCAGGGAAGATGACGACAATAGCAATTGTATAATTAATAGAATAATAAAAGAAAGTAGATCTTGTAATGCAAAGGCATATACATGAACGTCGAGTACTTCTGCAAAGGGAAGTTACCCAATGAAGATATTTTCTATCATTATTACAAAGACTTGTTCTTAAACGCCAAGTCAGTTGATAATAAAAAAGATACACCAAACAGTATTCCGTTTCAGCGTAGTGTCTGGATCAACGAAGAATAGACAAACGGCTAACTACGCGTGTCGTGAGCGGCAGACTCATTCTAATAACTGTGAGAGGCAGCCTGAAGTTACCACAGAAGTCATATTGTTCTCAAGCTATAGTCTACATAAGGCTAAGCCTTGCCTAGAGATGGGCTCGTTTATCTATGAAGTACTCATTATAGAGCATGGAAATGGACTCTGGGTGTGAATATGAACATGTTTCTTGGACCTGCCACTTGGCAGAATACGAAAAGAGAGATACCAAATAGTAGCATGCAGATTAATTATGCATCGCAGCTTGAAATTAACTGTGTATATGACCAGGTTATCATCAACTATGGCAAGGAGGAAAAGAACCATTAGCAACTTGTTGCAGAGGTAGGTAAATCGATCATCTTTTATGAAAATGCTGAAATAATTGTTTGAAATGTAATTTATAGCATATCTCTTTTCAAGTTGAATAATATTCAAAACATGAATAATATTCAAAATTTTAAAAATATACAAAACATTAATAATATTCAAACATTAGTAATATTTAAAATAGCTGTTAGCGCTGAACCTGAGTGCAATTAATTAATAGATTGAAAAATACTCTTATGTATCCTACGTATGCCAGCAAATGCTTATAAATAACATCTCTCAGTATTGAAATTTTTTTCAGTCTATTAGCATGACCTTTAACAGGCTTAGATTAATAGCTTTTCCGGAAATTAGTCCATAACTGCTTATCGAAATATTCATGTTAAAAATAATGAATCTTTCAATATTATATGCATAAAAATGAACGAGTATTTTCAAAATAGTTAGGAACTTAGGAAATCATGCAGAATACCAAGTAAAGTGTTTTAACGCGGTGTTTATCGTAAGATTTAATTCTTGGATATGGAGAAAAAACAATAATTCAATAGACATCGCTTTCCGAAAGACAGCGATTGAAAAATATTTACCATTTCTCAGTAAGATGGGAGTATAATAGAGAGAGAGACAGAGAGAGAGAGAAAGAGAGAGAGAGAGAGAGGGAGAGAGAGAGAAAGAACGAAAGAGAGGGACGAAAACAGAGCTAAAGAGCACTCAAACAGCAGTATATCAAGATTTATTACATACGTTTGGATCAAGGCTCTGCACATAGGCAATCAATCTCTGTACTTCACTCGGTGAAGCCTTTGCATCAAATAGCTGAATATCATATAATCGACACGTGTCCAAATTCATGATGGCCGTGTTTATGCCATGATTTACAGGAAAATCGGGCGCAGGCTGCCCTATAGACAAACAAAATTGGACCTTCTAAGAAATGAATTGCAATGCAGCAGCATTCACACATTCACATATTCACTAAATACATCATTTTGCTTATTAATAAATAACCCTAATATCCCTAAATGACTTTAAGAAGGGT
>CAJHZI010000735.1:527500-745000 GCA_905160935.1 Enchytraeus crypticus | reverse complement strand
CGATAATCTCTCGCTCATTAGTATATCCATGGCATATAACTTCACATATTTATCTATCGCCTGCTTTTATCTTTAAATCAACTTATTAATAAGTTACCAAATAATACAGTATCTCAATTCTCAGGTCAATAATAAGTACTACAAGAGCAACAACTCATCTGCAGATAAATTTGCAAAGAGATATTGTGAATTGCACGAAAGAAATTGTCCTTGTGTTTTGCTAAAAACACAAGATTATTATCTCTTACTTCTCACATGTAATCAGTTATGATGCATATTTTCAATTCAGTCATTTAATAATTGTATTATTATAATTGTAATAAAGAATATAATCATTACTGTAGATACATGAATGATTCGCATGAAATTAGAGTCTTTGAAATCGCTAATAATGTACAAATCATTCACTATGATTACTGGTATACATAAGTCAGTCAATAAGAATTTAACGTCCGATTCTTCGCTATAACCATGTCAGGGACATATGAATCAGCCTCCTTACTAACAGACGCCAAAGCACCACACCATGACGAATGAGTGTACAAAGACTGAATAGTAAGAGAAACGAGATCAAAACAATGCAAGAATAATTTTATTACCTAGTAACTTTCATTTTCTAGTAATTAGTTGATGACGCTTAAACATTGTTTGTTTCCTAAAATGCCGACAATTATTGTTAGCACTTGTTTTATACATTATTAATTTCACTTCAGAGAATTATGTTGTGCTAGAAAACATATCGTGCAAATACTTTGTATAAATTCTCAAGATGGCCTGCGTCGAAGAGATACTACATATTTCTGTAGAAGAGAATCCAGGTAAAGTCTGAATGCAACCTTATTTCTAAAGAGCTTGGTCACTAATTATTGGCTATACTTTCTTCAATTATTAATTGAATCTTATAACGCAATAAGTTAGCCTACTGTTTTACAAGACTTCTTTTTTGTTGATCCATTGTATTCAATTGCATAAAGGTTATTTACATCAATTAGCTTTTTACTGGATCAGACATATGGCTACAGTATATAAATTCTATTATTTATATCGAATACATACTAATGCAGTTTAACATTTCATACATTTTTAATACATTTCACAATTTCAAAGCAGTTCGTGACTGTTAAGTGTGTTACGATTTCGGTTTAAACGATTATTACCAAGATTCTAATTTAACTGTGAGATTCAGAAGACTGTTAGGTTCTATTCTACTGACAATATTCATACTTGAAGTGAAATATTTCAGCTGTGCACTCCCTAGAGTAGACGAACCATGGACTGCGTGTGACGTAAAGGGCGACAAATCACTAAAATCCTAACCAGCGTCAGAAAGTCCATTCGTTTGATGAGCGCCTAAGCTGCAGAAATTACTACAAATTATTATAAAACGAATGAAAAAGTTTAATTCCGACCTTAGTTAAATCAGGATTCCTGGGAGATGAGGAGTATGAAGACTAGTATTATTATTGTCATAATTATATCTCACACATTGTGTGTATAACTTCGCAGTTGTTGCCCTTTCTTTCCGCTTTTTTCAAAGTTCATGTGTCTCTGTAAAACATTATCTTGATTGAAATTAAAAGCAGATTTGTCACAAAGTTACATGTAAATAAATTACATTAATTCACCTATTAGACTCCAGTTATCTAATCCTCTAGACATTTCTTTAGTTTTTTTCAATTAATTTCAGTTAAATTACACAATTTAAGTAACTCATTAAGCATTACGTGTTACTTCTGGGCCATTACTGAATATGTGAAGTTGAACCGTTAAATTCACGTTCTGCAGTAGACTTATTAGCGGGCACTAAAGAATGCAATTGGAAACCACTCCGGAAGACATTTTTTCGAACTACAAACTACGTGAAGTTATTGCAAAGAATTAGCATTTGCGATGAGATAAGCGTAATGCTCTTTCTGAATACGAAGGAGAATTTTGATTAAGAATATGTTCTTTGGATATGCTTCTTGGCATAACACGAAACAGATAGAAAGAATTACTTTAATAATTCATAGATAATACTTTAACAATTGATTGATAATAAATTCAAATAAATGGATCAGCTGATTCTTGAATTGCTGACTCGACAAACCGAAATGTCAATTAAAAGCAGAAATTATACCACTCATTGTGATAATTGCTTATATCATGGGTTGAACTTCCGATGTCTTGTGGGCATGTTGTTCTACAGCGGATCAGTAGATGCAATTGAGTGCTTTATTCACATCCAGTGCTCTACCCTTTAAAAACATGCTAGCAGGAAACTGGTGTTAAACTTAGCATATATATTTTATTGTCACAATAGTCAATAATAGAATAATATACAAACTATAAACTGCACTTGACGTAGTAAGCGACTGACCAATATCCGACGAAGACAAAAACCCACTCCATAAGCCAAATTATTCTTAAGGTATAGGCTTCACTAATCTGCGGATAAGGCCAAGCCTTTTTGCGGAGGGGTTAACTCGCTGATCGATAGATTACTATTTATGAAGATTGAAACGCAGCATGTGAGTAGAAATATGTACCCTGATCCGGCCACTTTCAGCAATTATATGGCTGTCTGATCTTTAAAAAAAATATTCATCTCTGAATAATTATTTATGTTTGATTAATCAGCAGGAGGCTCTGAAAATTAGCGTGTTGCTTAGCTAATAAACTCATTAGCTTGCTAAATCTTTTGTTTTAAAGTTTTATACGTAGGTAATAGATAACTATTATAACAAATAGAAAGAAGATTTTGATAGGAGCAGTGAATTTAATATAAATATATTCTGATAGGGGATCTTTTATTAAATGACGTAATTGAAAGAAGAATGGAAGAAAAGAAGTATAGGAGACACGCCCGGACTTGCGATGCTGGATGAATTCATAACTGTTCCTGTGTGGATATGAAGAGTATAGAAATATCTCGAAGAGTTATATGCTATGGACCTGTTATTCAGCAGTCGCGGTTCGATTTAGCGCGCTTGGTTTAGCTGCGCTTCAATGAACGAAGTTAAGGAAATTAATTCTGACTCGGTTAGTACTTGGATGGGTGACCACCCTGGAAGACCTTGTGTTGACAGCTTTTATTAGAGAAGGAAGATATGATGTTGCAAGGTTATAATTTAATCCGAGTCGGCCGCAATTAAAAGGCAACGATTGCGAATAACTATGAAGAGGAAGGAAGACGTAACAAAAACTACAAAAATAGAAGCTAAGCAAAACAACTCCGCAATACATGCGGCATGTCAAGTGTCTAACCATGCGAACAAAACAAAGTACAAAGTTATTTTGCTTAGTGTCTGTTTTTGTAGTTTTATTATATTTTTGCAGATTATTGTGCAATTCATACTTCGTTAATGGTTAAAGAGTTGGCAGAATAAAGTATATTTTATTCCACCAAAATGCTAACTATTGATAATGGCTTGTGACTGGTTTTCCTGAGAAAATTCATTTCTATAAGGAACTTCAATATTATTATGGAAACAGATCGATTGTTAGAATATGCGTAGGTATCTTTCAATAGAGAGAAATAATCCTTGACGGCGGGATTAGCGTACTTGGTTTAGTAGCGCGTCAATAAAGGACGTTAAGCTACATTCGTCTGGGTTAGTACTTTGTGGGTGACAACCATGGAAGACCGAGTGTTGACAGTTCTGAATGAAAAAATCCCAAGATGATAGAAGGTTATTCTTAAATCCGCTCCGGCTGAAATTGATGCGCCATCAAAACGCAATGATTACTAATGACCACGGAGAGGAAGGAGTAAACGGGTGTTAAACAAGCATCTGTGGGCATAAAAGTCATTACGTTACAAGACGCTACAGCTGACAGTCGTTTATTGATCGAAGCTTTTGATTACATACGGCGCAAAACGGTTGTTCCTATTCCTATCTTCTAATGAAAAAGAAATGCATTGAAAACGATTATTTTCTGCTTATAAATGCAAACTGCTAGGATCGACAATACTAAAGCAGCATTTGTGTGTCAACAAACTACGTCCGGCCTTCACCTTCTAGTGTCTGTTTGCTTATTTCCTATTGGCTATATCGTTCAACCTTAACAATGACTCGTCACACTTTTACGAGGAAATTCTCATAGCGATTTGCAATAATAAGCATTTCTACAAAAATAAATTACTCTATTAGGCTTAATAACTTGTTGATATTCAAACAGTGATTAGGTACATAATTGTATAGAATTGTATCCAGAATATATAGATGAGGGCCTTCTACAATATGTTTCAATAAAGATATTTTCAAAAGTTTGAAAACGAAACTTGAAATACTTAGAAATATTTTTTTTTTTTTTTCATATTTGGTCATTCTGCGCATTATGATATGGTGTTCATAACAAGTGGTCTGATAATTCAACTTCCACTTGAACCCTTATAGGCCCCTAATTGATCCCGAATTTAATTTCTCAACTACTACTGATGCCGTTGAGAGGGAATACAGCGTAACCGTTAGAGTGCTCACCTTGGATGAAAGCGACTTCGGTTTAAAGTCTAGATTAAACATGCATGCACGCATGCGTGCAATCGTGCAGACATGTATATCTAATAATACATCTAACACAGAGAATGTTTGATTAGCTTATTATTACGTGTGCGTTTCTGTCATTTGTATATATAATTAATTGGTGCCGCAGAGAGCAAATAAACGACATGATGATATCAAAAAATATTTCGGATAAAGTGTTTACTTCAAAATGTTGCATTTTAGAAGCCCAAAATTTTGAAGGCAAACATTTCACAATATGTGAGCAGCATACATTAGTTCATTTTCAGGTATGAGTGCGCGTACTTCCTGGAATGATCTTCACTACGAATATGTTTTAACTGTTTTGATTTGAACATCAGAGAGTGATGTACCTGAAAAAGACAGAAAATTAATTAATATTAGCGATAACAAGAACACGAAGATATGTATGCGTGCACGCATATATATATATATATATATATATATATATATATATATATATATATATATATATATATATATATATATATAACACGCATATATATATATATGTATATATATATATATATATATATATATATGTATACACAGTATATACATGTATATATATATATGTATATAATTAATTATATATATATATATATATACATGTATATATATATACACTGTGAGTCAAAAAAAACATGTGCGCAGTCTCTCGCCCATAACTTTGGTATTAGTGAACCGATTTTTTAAATTCTTGCATGGGTATGATCAGGATAACATTTGCTGTAAAATAACATTAAGTGACTCTTTTAATTATTATTTTTGCGTTGAAGTAGTGCTTGAAAATATGCGTGACTGAAAATATGCGTGACTGAAAATATTCAGTTTAAGTAAATCAATCGCTACAGAATGCTTAGTTCTTATGATCTTTGGTCGTCCACTGCCCTTCTTGCTATCGGTGCTCCCAGTCCGGAGTAATTTCTTTAATAAACAATCTAGCCCTCCCAGCGTCCAGTTTTTTGTTGGAAATTCGGCAATCAACCGATTTGCGCCATAACCCTTTAAGCGGTACAGGTTTTTTATGAGCGCTTTATCTTCATTAGTAAACGTCATTTTTAAATTTCAACAAAAACAGACTATGTTTGTAATATCGTCTGTTATTGTTTAAATTAAACCGAAAGTGTCACAAAAACTAGATTTAAGATTAATGTTTTTCGTCTTCTTTATAATTCTGAAAATATTTTCTAAATCGATTCACTAGTGTCAAAGTTGAGGACGCAATACTGCCCACATGTTTTTTTATGACTCACAGTGTATATATATATATATATATATATATATATATATATATATATTAGAATATTATATGTGGAGAATATTATTGATTTCTATATATAGTAATATTATACATGTACGTTAGATATTCATATTGCTGAAGCATTATAAAGTTCCAACACTGATACTGCATTTGAGCAGTCACAACTTTCCTTTGTAATAGCACGACTGTCAACATTCAGTGTTTATATGACTGATGGGTCATAAAAATTTATGTTGCTCTTTGGAAGATCTGACAATGTACAAATTACTCTATATCTTAAATAAACCATTTTAGTGAGCTTAATGTTAAGGTCAGAAGCCCGTTGGGCTACCCTGCGAGACATCGAACCCGACCATTAATGTAGTTTACCGAGTGACCGACCGACCAAAGCCGCAGTCAGACTAGATTGAGTCATGGTTCAGTTCTCAACATAAGAAACACTTGCCAAACATGGCTGGAGCCTGTGGCGATGTCGGTAAAATACTCGACCGCGGATCAGTATGTGCGGGGTTCAAATCCTGGGCTCTCCCGTCACTGACATCGTTTTCGAGTGAGGAAACTGACGTTAGCATTAGCTTGACATATTCAGATATCTAAATTGCAATAGAATGCAGCATGTATCAATGTTCGTACGTAATTAGTTGTTTTCCGACTTTTTATTACTGAATTTAAATTATTAATTAAGTCTTACACTTAAAGTTTTCAGATGGAAAATTAAAAGGCTCGTTTTAGCAGAGCTTAATTTATTCTTAGGTTCAACTGGCATGCCTTATGATCATCTTAGAGCTGGTTCTAGCCGCTGATATTTCAATCTTCTCTTCCTTCTGTGCTCCCATATATGCTAATTACAGCAGCATTCAGAGATATTCTTCGAGAAACAGTCTTTCCATCTTCGTTTAGGTTTTCCTTCGGTTATTTTGTTCGTCAGCTAATAACCTTTCGGAAATTTCTGTTTTTGTCCATTCCCAGAATATTTACATTATAGTTTATTCTTCTTGATAATTTCACTGACCATTTGTTGCTTTGTTCTAATTTATTTTCTAATGTCTTTGTTAACTTCCACGATCTTTTTTCAAATCCGTAGATTGGTAGACCTACTAGTGTTAGGCATGGATTGATATTTCTAGTTTAATCTCAAATTTGGCATCATGTCTTGTCATGTGTATTTGTAACTTGCAAAATATTACTCCTGCTAGAGCAATTCTTCTTTTAATTTCTGATTCTGATCATCCAACTGCTTTCATTTTGCTTCTGTGATATGCAAAATATCAATTTTGTTTAGAAGTATCAATCTCTCTTTCATGAATTTCAATATATTGCAGCCGTTTTCATTCTTTGTTGTGAGCAGCAAATTTGATTTTACATTGCTTAATCAAAACTATCCAATTTATTTATCCATTGCCTCCAATAGCTCTATTATAAGTACTAGGTTCTCTGCAATCAGGCAGGCATCATCAGTCTATTTTCGTCCATCTTCTGTACTTGAGGGTTACAGTTTTATCCCAAATCAAACAGTTTTCCAGGAACGAAGACATGATACATCTTTTTCTGAGCTCCTTTTCTATCTTCTACCACTCAGTTTCTACCCTGTCCAATCGAATGCGTATAAATATTGTGCTGTACAAATTCCTTATGATTGCAACTATCTTCGCAATAGTCCATATTTCTCTAAGGTTTCCATGTACCTTTTCACCAAAATGAATTGCATGCCTGTGCAAAATGAATATAATTGGGGTTACTACGTTGCATTCAGGCTCCGATTCGATTACTGTTCTATCAGATATATCTTGTTCGAACACCCAAATCCTTTTCTAAAACCACATTAATTCTCTCTGGAATTTTCAAATACCCTTTCTGCAATTCTATTTAAAACCTGCGAGCACTTTGCTCGATGCACTCAATAGACTCATTGCTCTCGAATGATTGCACTCCCTTTTATCTCCTTTCTTGTGAATTGGAAAAATTACTGCTATTCTCAAAACTGTCGGTGATTCTTCTTTCTTCCATAGCGCTGTTGGTACTCGATGCAATCACTTTAATGCGTGTCCTCCCGTATTCTGTGTCAGTTCCGCTAATATCTTATACAGTAAATTCCTAAGGCTTTCTTTTTATCATACGTTTTATTGCGTTTATCTTTTCTCCTTTCATTTTCCGATCAGTGTACTGTCTATACACAAGACTACATGCTTAGTATTATACACACTCACTTCAAAAGCTCTTCACTTCTATCTCTTTTCTCTATGGTTCTCCAGTATCTAGCTTCACCTTAGGCACATCTTGTAAGCCAACACACTGCAAAATTAATTCTCCACCAATGATATCATGCCTTATCTCAAATTTCATGAAGTTTGTTATTCCAACGAGTAGTGTTCTTTACAAGGCAGTATGGACGATATATGATCTGCTATTTCATGAGTAGGAGTCAAATGTTGAAAATTATCAAGAAATAATCACTGAAGTCTATTGGAAAGAATTATAAGAAATTATTGAGCTCCAAACAAACTTTGATGTAATGTTCGTATTGCTACTAAACCAAAAACTCATGTTGGAATAGTGTGTATGCTAGGTGCAATTCAATTAATTGAATGCTTCAATTATTGCAATAATGAAAATTTTATACACGAGATATCTACTTTTCTGCTAGAAACAACGCGTAGCAGTAAGTAAATTAGTTTATTTTGCTTTAATAAGAAAATATCAACTAGCGTGTCGGTTCATCCGTTTCAATAAAAGCATTCAATATACATTAATTTTGTGTTTCTTTTTGTTTGTAATTTTTGTTATGTGTTCAAAATAGAAGACTACACAATACTTGGCTATTTTATATTTTGTAATGACACGACTACATTATATTTTGAAAATAGGCTACTGCAATAAGTTCTAAATAGAAAATTACTAACTCCAGATGGTAATAGAAGTTCGCATACTGGCTCCTCCTGCTAGTCGCACCCTATAGAAAACTTTCGAAGGATCACCAGTTTGAGTAGCGAACATAAATTGCCCGTACTCATTCAATTTGTTACTGTTCATGGGAAATAAGCCAATGCTCTGCAGATATGGATAAGCTGCATCGAGATTATTCCAAGGATTTGAAGATGTTACACCCATCCATACTAACTATTTGAAATGCATAATCAACAGATTAATAGGCGATAACAATATATTACTTTGTATTAAAATATTACTGTGATTAAAGTCCGTTTCATCAATTCATGATGATGTCAGGATAATGCATGCAGCACAATAGCTACTATTTAAAAAAACTGAAATGTACTCAAAATATTAATTACATTTTAGTCAAGACTTACACTTTTGTATGAATATTTTTCTTTTTTTAATATTATAAAGAAGTTGTTTAAACTATATTAATTTTCTGTCAGTGAAAGTTTGTATGTGCAGATATTGTATTACTAAACAACCAGACATTTTCGTGTTGTGCGGATTTACGCTATTGAAAATGTTATAAATATCACGTTCCTGCATTTTAAAAAGAATTTTTAGATTATCGGCATAAACATAATAAAATTCAGCTTATATTTGCTACTTTTTCGAAATTGTTTATAGAACTCTAAAAAATAGAAATAAACAATACACTTTTCCAAAAAATTGTATTTATACATTAAATATATATACAATTATACATGTATATATATACATGTATAATTCAAGAGATATATATACATTGAAATACACTGAAGATATATAGGTCTATATATATATATATATATATATATATATATAACATATATTATATTATATGTTTATTCGGCAAGGAGTAATTATATTTCAAAAAGTAATTAATTACTTTGTTACCGAGTGATTCAAGTTCAATTAGGCCAACAATTTTGAAATTATTGAGGTGCACTTTCAAATACATTAATTTATTTACAAACTTTATTTAATTCCCTACTTCTTACCGGAAGATTAGACATTGTTGTTGAAGTGCAGGTCATATATATATCTTAAGATAATGATAATATTGAAAATTTTAATTTAAAAAATCTACAATATATGATTTATATATATGCATCTATTGGCTAGTTATATTGTCATTTTAGTAGTTTAACTGTAGAATAGTGGACACCGCTGACACTTGGAATGCAGTATTACTACCCCAGTCTAACACTAACAGCTAAACGCTCATATTATCAGTGTCTGAGATCTAATTTACTTTAGGATACTGAATGATGCACTTAAAAACATTCAAATCCCAAAATCCCTTCCCTACAGTTATACTAGTCGTTAAATATATCCATTACCATTCAATAGTTATAAACTAAGATGCCATCCTATTTCCAGTTATTGCCGGCAAACAAATATAATTATGGAGAACGAGATTATTGCACCTGTTCTATTTAGTATCTATAAACATTGAAATCTCAAATGGTTAATGTTGAAATTTACAGAGATGTAATTGATTTTTCAGTAAATTTTCTTCAATTTTAATTACCATAAATTTTTTTATTCAAATTAGAATTGTTTTTGAAACTTTTAAATAATTAAAATCAATTATAATTACAATGATGGACCAGGCCATGGAAGACTTAGAAGAAAGAATAGAAGTAGGAGGAAAATTAACGATGCAAGATGTAAAATTTGCAGATGACCAAGGAATGGTTGCGGGTAGCGAGACTGGACTGCAGAAACTAATGGATAGGCTGAATGATACGGCATTGAGATATGGAATGAAGATTATCATCAAAAAGGCAAAAGCGATAAGAGTGTCACATGATAGAGTAAAGTCAATATTATTATAAATGGTACGAGATTGGAACAGGTCAGGAGCTTCAAATATTTAGGTCAAACTATAGCAGATGATGGGAAATGTGAGATTGAAATAAGTAGTAGGATTGCATAAGTAAAAGAGGCCTTCGGAAATAGGATAGAACTTTTAACAATGAGACTAAAGAAAGACAAATATAAAGATTGCGAAAATCTTAGTATGGACCACACTATTATATGGATGTGAAACATGGACCTTATGGAAGGAAGATATCAGGAAATTAGAGTCATTGGAAATGTGGAAATAGAGTAGAATGGAAATGATTTGCTGGACCCAAAAGGTTACAAATGAGGAATTTCTAGAGAGAGATGGTACAGATATATAATAATAAATACATTAAGAAATAGGAAGAAGAGTTGGATAGGATACATTCTAAGGGGGAAAGTCTACTAAAAGAGGTCATAGAAGTCAGAAGTAGAGGCAGAGGCAGGCCGAGAATATGAATATTAGATGAATTAAAGATCTACTCGAATTAGACATGAATAGGTAATCCGAATACAACGAATAGTGCAGGCGTTATATGCTGTGGACCTGCCAGTAAGCAGTGCACTAAAAGAGACAATTTTACAATTACAAGTTCAATTACATCATACATGATATTTAAATATATTCAAATAATAATTATACGTATATATATATATATATACGTATAAATACATACGTATATACGCATATTGTATATACGTATAGGTAAACGTATACATATCCGTATATATATATATATATATATATACATGCATATATATATACGTATATATCTATGTATACGTATATATATATATGTGTATATATATATATATATATATATATACATATATATGGTTTTATAGTTATGATATATTATAATATATATGTATATATATATATATATACATATATATATATATATATATATATATATATAAAAGCAGATACACCTTCTACGAATCGATAGAAATCAAGTTCGTAAAGATTCTAGCAGGCGACATTATGAACCAACATATCGTGATCAATTGAATCAGAAGAAACAGACGTTAATCAGTCAGGAGATATCGCCGCGTTTAACAAGACGTTCTAAATCGAATGGAATATTGTTAAAGAAACCAGCAGGAGATGAACAGCCGATCTCGTTCACGTCAAAGAAACCACCTCATTCACATATGCAATGGTCTACTTTTCAACGAGAGGCCTTTGCCATAGTAAACGCTTACAGAAATTTGTACATGATCAATCATATTAGCGGAATAAGAACTAAAACGGCTGATCAACGTGTCGTTACAGAGAATAATATATATATATATATATATATATATATATATATATATATATATGTATGTATGTATAATTGTGTCATCACTTATACAAGAATCGCTTTGTAAGAAGTTACGTTTTGTTGTTTTAAAATGTGAATCATATCACATAAGAGACGTTGTTGCTAGTTTAAAACCGTGAAACATATCACATGAAAGACGTTTTGTTATTTAAAATGTGAGCCATAGGCCTATCACATGATAGATCTACTACTTGTATGTGTTCAAGTAATAAGTAATTATTTCGTTTTGAAAAACATGTATTCAATATACATGAAATAATCGCTTGAAGAGTTTTATGAACGTGTCTAAATATCGATATATTTTGGTTATTTTGCAACATGTCATTGTGCAATTATATCGAATCTAACTTGAATTTTGAATCGAAATATTAAGTTGAAACGTTAATATTCCTGAGGAGGGCGTGTCAAGGTCGATTCGATATATATATATAGGTATGCATTTAGTATGTATTTGTATTGGTAATTGTATTTCTAGTAAAGTATTTAATAATACTGCTGGATAAGTAAAGTTAAGATTTAAGGTATTGAGTTTTATTAAAGTGAGATCCTAGGCGGTAGCTAAGCTAGGGCAAGTGACCAATGAGGGCAAGCCTAAACAGGAAGTGGAGAGAGATCCAAGATGGCAGAGAGACAACACGGACGTAAAATGTGCTAAGTTGAAAGGAGATTTAGGAGATTCGAAGAATCTCAATAGTAGACGAATTGAGAGCAATTCGAAGGGTTCGGTTATTCGAACTGATTTGTAGTCCATCGAGCAGTCGATGAGAAGAGAGTGATTTGTAGAGGATCGAATAGGGAAGAGAGTTCCATCGAAATATTCTAACCTAGGGATAATACTAGAAGGTATCCTAGTAGGCGAATAGTCGAGAGGAAAGTTAAGTAAAGTGTAGGAATTTATGCTAGAGAGCGTATCAGTAATCTGTATGTCAAAAGTAATCGTATGTAATATAAAGTACTTGATTTGCGATATTTAAAGTGAACTTTAATTCGATAAAGAAGTATAATTTTAAGTTATTCTAAATTCGCGTACACGTGTTATTTGAAATCGTTTTAGTTTTCGTTCTATTGAATATCCGTGTATTCTTTTATTTCTTTTCGTATTAAATTAATATTTAATTTAATACAGTCGTTGAAGTTATCAATCGCTAAGTAAGAAATTTAGATTCAGTCAAATCGAGGACAGGTAAAAATTCCAAAATAATTATTACATGCAAATTATTAGGAATTTAAATCCTGGACTATTTGATGTCAGGTCCTCATTTTACCTCAGATTAAAAATTGTAGAATCAGGTTCCTGACATACATGATATTTAAATATTTTCAAATAATATATATATATATATATATATATATATATATATATATATATATATATATATATATACGTATAAATACATACGTATATACGCATATAATATATACGTATAGGTAAACGTATACATATCCGTATATATATATATATATATATATATATATATATATACTGTATATATATATACATATACATGTATATATATACTGTATATATATATATATATATATATATATATATATATATTTATTTAGGCCTATGTGTGTGTGTGTGTTGAGAGAGAGAGAGAGAGAGAGAGAGAAAGAGATACAGGAAGACAGAGAGGATATTACAAATAATATATATTACACGAACAGGTGCATCATGTGCATTATGCCAAGCAAACAATTTTGTTGATGCATTTATTGTAGCAATTAAATAACAAACATTGAAAACAATCGTAAAACAATAGAGAAAAAGGAGAGAAAGAGAGAGAGAGAGAGAGAGAGAGAATTAAGAAAGAGAAAGAAAGAGAAGAGAGATAGAGATCAAGATAGAGTGAGTGAGAGAGAATTATAAACAGGGATAAAGAGCCGTGCAGTAGCAGCTACTTACTTTTGGATCTAGGCTCTGCCCATAGGTAATCAATCTCTGAACTTCACTCGATGAAGACCTTGGATCAAATCTCTGAATATCATACAACTGACACGTCTCCAAGTTCATGATGGCCGTGTTTATGCCACGATATTTAGGAGTTGAGGTTCCTGTAATTGTATTTGGATTTTAATTTAATGATTGATTAATAGGAATTTAAAAGACAACAAGAAAAATCAATGTATATCGCTACAATGTTTATCGCATTACTTAACTACCTCTACATTTACATAATATTTCTTTATAGAATTTTGTTGATAATCAACGCTCCGTATCTTTGCAATAGTTATTTTCAGGTAAAAGTATTGTGTAATTAATTTTTTATTAAATGTATATTAATTAAAATATATTATGATTATTTTAAATTGACGAAGCAATGGTTCTCTTCGTAGCAATAAATCGAAATATACACACATACATATGTACATACTTACATACATACGTACATGCATACATACTTATATACTGCATACACAATACACATATATACACAAATATATACATACATGCATGCATGCATGCTAAACGTACGCACTCACGCACGCACACACGCAAACACACACACACACACACCTGCAGGCATGCATGCATACATACGTCCATACATACATACATGGACATACATACATACATACATACATACATACATACATACATACATACATACATGCATGCATGCATGCATACATACATACATGCATACATGCATACATACATACATACATACATACATACATACACACACACACACACACACATACATACCTACATACATACATGCATACACACATACATACATACATACATTTATCCGCCTTTACAATTAAACTATGGTGTGCTTCAAGGCTCCCTTCTTGGTCCTATACTGTTCAATCTCTATACCGTTAAGTTCTATACCGTTAAGCTCTCTGATCTCTTCTCATTCTCTTGATCATGAGCTATATGCTGATGACACTCAAATGTACACGTGTTTCACCATCAAAGCCTTTTCTGATGCTGAAACTCTCCTGTAGGAATCTTTTAAGTCTATATCCTCTTGGATGTCTGATAATGTCTTGGCACATAATCCATATAAGACTGAATTTTTGTTGCTTGGGACACCATAACGGCTTCTGAAGCTGCAAGGGAAAAATCTTTCGTTATTGTTGGGTGCTACAGTATCACCTGTTTCTTCTGCGATTAATCTCGATGTTATCCTTGATAAACTCCTGACCTTCTACGATCACATAACTAAAACTTCTCCAGCATGTTTCTTCCATATTCGTGTTTTTCGTCAAGTACGTCCATATTTGTCACGGAAGACATGACTCAATTTGTCACGTAAAATATAGGTAGAGCTACAATTGGCGCAGCTATAGTGCAATCCAAGTTGGACTACTGCAATTCCCTCTTTTTAAATCCCCTGGCTGTGAGATTGATCAGTTGCAGTTTGTTTAGAATTCTCTTTCACGAGCAATTTTTTGGTAGTTCCAAGTACTTACATGTTATGCCTATTTTAACGTTTTTTAAATGGCCAGATTAAAGAGCATATCATTTATATAAAACAGCTTTCTTTAACCTACAAGTCCATAACCACCCCTGGACAAACTTGTATGTCTCACTTCATAAAAGTTATGCAACCTGCTGCCACTCGGTCATTGAAATTAATTACTCTTGTGAGACCTAGCTTACCTTCACGCTCTAAGCTATCTAATCATTCTTCCCAGTATGCTGCACCGCAGATCTGGAATTCTCTTCCATAAAAACTTCTGAAGTCTTCGTTTGAGTCAAATTGGCCTTTGCTTTACTATATGAGCAGTTCCATAGGCAGTTAAAGACCTATTTATTCCATCTCTCGTTTCCATCCAGCGTGCATGAGTTGCGACCAGCACCTAAGCCTCATTTTCTTTAGTTTCCTTTTCTTGGACTGACTTTCAGGATTTTGGAATCTGTACCGTTTTTGAACCTTTTTTGTTCGCCGGCTTGATTTTGTCTCGGTGCTCCTCGATATTGCCATTGATGACTGTGGCACTTTCATTGATATTATTATTATTATTACCAATATTATTAATATTATTATTATTATTGTTATTACTACTACTTTTATATACTCTATATATATATATATATATGTATATATATATATATATATATATATATATATAGATGCACACACGCGCACACACACACACACATCTATATATATATATATATATATATACATATATATATATATATATATATATATATATATATATATATAATGTATATGATAATTTGCTATTCTATTAATGTCAAGTCTCTGTTTGTATTTAGGATGGGTTTACAGAATGAAGTTTTGCGAACCTAGTGTCCCGCTTGCGTCCATTAGCAAAGCGCCATTCATCTTTATGTAGGCTTGATATTTAACGTTAGTGTCCTGCCATCCATAGGAAGCCAATTCTATCACACAGTCTACAATATGTATACACTCCAATAAGTCAGCTTCGATTAATAATTAAATTAATTATTTAAATATAATTCATTCAATTAGTGAATTAAATCAATAACTTCGCGAAATTTTTTTAACAAATGTGTTAAGATTTAGTTTTGTAAGCTAATATCTGTCAAAGTAATAAAGTAATTTAATTTTTTTTAAAATTGAAAATAACTTTTGCCTGATTCAAAGGAATTTATTAAAATTTGTGAATCACCCTGCACTTGGACAACACTCGACAATTAGAACAACATCCTGCATTAAAACTTCACCAATCCCTCCTTCATTTATTTAATTATTGATTATCATATTGTAAAAATTTTACTTGCTCGATAATATTAAAGGTTATTTAAATTAAAGTAGCAGTATTTTAAAAGTTTGCCGATGCTAATTTTTTGTATTAGCTTTTAAATGTATCAGCAGATTTAATTGCAGAATAAAATATCTTGTCAAAATTGACACGAGATATTTCCATCTACTAAGCGTGCGTTTAAGCAAATTAATAATTTGCATTTGAAAGAAAGCATTTTTATTCTGTATCTTCTGGACTGTAGTTTAAAGCATACATTTTGCTTTAAATGTTTTTGCAAGTAACTTCGAAAATTATTACTGTAATTATTTATCTGTGAACTTGCCATAAGTAATGTCACATCACTTTCAAATTCAGAAATCCATTTTTATTGTTGCAATTGTGTAAAAATAAAAGAAAATGGCATTTCACGTATAATCAACTCATATAGATATTGTAATTTTTGTGTACAACATCCTTTACCCTCACTGCTATAAGATACTGAAAACATTCAACATAATATTTTAATTACTCTAATTTAAAAACAAACATTCAATTTAAAATTATTATACTCCTATCTAGAGAGATTTCGGAATGATTGCACCCCCAGGAATTTTTTTAAAGATTAGGCCTATTTTAAACTTTGCCTCCTTTAAACTTTTAAAACCATACTGAGCACATTGAATTATACCACCAGGCTACTTGACCATAGCTGTCCATTCAGCGCTACTGTGGCATTTAGCATAGAGAGGCGCTTTATAAATATACTTATTATTATTATTATTATTATTATTATTATTATTATTATCATCATCACCATCATCTAATTGTTTCTGGTGATTCCTCTTTGAATACGGTCACACCCACAAAAGTGTATCTATCTACCTCTTTTAGAGTGTCTCTTTCATTCATATGGCTATTAAAAGAATTTCAACGAAATGTTTTACTAATCAAATTAGTACTTAGCTTTGCACAGCGCATTTAATTCTGATTCAAATGTGCGCATTTTTTTATATGAAAGTAGAAATACGTTAGTTCGTATACTCGATGTAATTTAATATTACAGTATATCACAAATCAGTGTAGAATAATATGAATGGCTGGAACTTCAAGATTATCAATAGAATATAACATATAGCCAATGAAAGATATAAAATTGTTTTTTACATATCTTAAGTATTAATTCAATACTCAAGTTTTCACGGTTCACTAATGTTCTCTCATTGCACACGTCAAATATCAAGGCGCTCGTTGCCTATTTTAAGTTATTCAGATTTTCTCCTTTGGTTTTTATTTAGAGGACTATCCCTAGAATTAGCGTGTCTCTATATGTGCAGGTTTGTGACGGGATTTTAAAAAAGTTACCGAAATCATTGGTGATATGGCTGAATTCAAAAGAGGAATATAAGAATACAAATAAAGTGATAGAAGGTAGATATTATAATGCTGTATTGAAGTATTGATTTTACATGCTGTATATATATATATATACATCTTTATTTCACCAAAAATATGGTAGCATAAGTACATTAAGTACACAATAAAAGGTACACTATACAAAGTGAAATCATGTTCAGCGAAACAGTGCAAAGAGATAAAGTGTTCGAAAACGAAAAGAACATGAAACATCACACACATGTACTTCGAAAAGCGTGCAATAAACAAATTGTAATTAGTGTAATTAAATTGTAACAAAGTGTAATTAAATAAATTAGAGAAAACTATAATCTTTTACTTTTTCAGTTATCGTGCTTTAATTTTAAGTTTTATTTAGTTTATTAATTTCAATTTGTATAGAAGTATAGATTTTAAAAAGCAGTTGAGTGTATTCATATTAATTATAATAATAGGCAGATTTAAACAAGCGCCGCTCTTTGCAAAACGCCACAGTAACACTAAAGTAGTCAAGTATACGCCCGATTGAATAAAACTGTCCACAATGAAACTGTCTAAATTGAAATACATTACTGAGTCTGCTTTTATCTTGAATAAATAAATATTAAATATTATTAAAGGAACAAATAACTAAATACTAAATGGTATAATTTAAGGACACACAAGTTAAGCATATAATTAAATATATAATTGTTTGCAAATGGTTCTTACCATTCATATGTAAAGGTGGTGAATAGCTAGGTCCTTCTGGCTGAAAAAGACAAACAATGTAGTAATTATAGTATAGCTATACCATTTAAATGCCATGCAAACACATCATTGGCTAATGCAAATATCTTTTTAGATTCCACTGTGCCCTCAATCAGCAGCCTATATTACAATAATATTGTAATATTGCATATTCTATATGCATATTATGCATATAGAATATTACATGTTCTCTCTGACAAGACAAATTTCAGATTTTAAAAAAGTTCGGTAGTATTGTCCTTGTCTTTGTCAAAATTTTTAGACTTCAACGACACCTATTATTTAATTTTTTTCTTATTTGACTACAACATGATTTTATTTGACGGCCCCTGGTATCATCCTTATATGAGGAAACGGACGTTAACCTTTATTATTATTATTATTATTATTTATTACGATATTTGACGTCGAATTTTACGATAACTATAAACTTACCTTTTTTTAAAATTAACCCGAGCAGAAAAGTGTAATTCAGAAACGTTTATGTCTTGAATATACCTAGAGAAATACGTTAGTATTAGCAAAAACTGAGAAGAAATCTATTACAAATTTGTGTTACTTTTTAATATAAGCTTGATGTGTCCCATATATATATATATATATATATATATATATATATATATATATATATATATATATATATATATATATATATATATAGGCTCTTTGGGTCCCGCTTCACAGCAGCTTCAAATATTTTGAATGTCTTAATAGTAAATAACAGATCCTAAGGTGAATTGAACCCTCGTGGGTTCGAATCCCAGCCGCGCTGATCTGAGAGTCAAATCTCGAATCTCGGACATTCACTGGACTGGTTATACGGAAAATGAAATAAATTACCTAACGGTTTAAACATGTGGTATTCAAAGTGATAGATTTCAACACAGTTGATCATTTCACTATAATGCGTGTTTACTTTTTTACTTTAGCTGACTGAGAGATGTAGACATCAAACAGCAGATAGAAAAGCTGAACGTATACCAAAAAGAAGCAATTGTCAGTGGGAAAAATTCGCAGGAAAATATGGCAAAGTAATATCAGCAGCGAATTTCAGGAGGCAGTAGTTACACATTTACAGTGGCAAATATTTACCTTCCATCATTGGCATTTTGAAATTCCTAAACGATAGTTTAAATGAAACATACCCTATATGAATCGCAGCCTGGTAGAAATTTGAAGTTTCGGACGATGCTGCCGTGTATTAAACATTTTAAACTATTATCAAAGTACGTGAAACCCTGACACGCTGTGGAACTCTGACCGCATAAGTTGAGGCACTCTGCTCTGTTGGCGATTGAAGTGTAGACAACCTCATTTGAGTTACCCGACCCTTCCGGGGCGCACATATTACGTCCATAAAAATCTTGAACGATGAACAGTTTCAAAGTTGACGAGGGGGTGCATATAGTGGTAGCACTGCTAGCCTTTTGAATGACGTAAATAAATAAATATAGATATATTAAAGACCTCATGCTATATTGAATACTGGCACGAATGTTCATCAAAAAGAGATTCCTTCTGAAATTGAATTGAGTTAGCAACGCTAAATATTAAAATTCGAATAAGGAGATTATAAACATTTCTAAACATTAAATATTAAATTAATTAAATTTAACAAATTGTAATATTAATCTTATCCGTCTTGTGCCCGGGTGTGGTTGTGCCCACTGCAGAATAGAACAATCGCAATCAAGCTGCCGCTTGTACGTAAGAATCGACAAAGGCAGAAGCTGAGAAAAGCTGAGAGATCCACCTCACCTTGAAATATTTTTTCTCGGGATTGAGCGGCTGTTGATCCGTCTTAGATCTAAAACAACGGCAGAAAGGGTAATCAATTGGTGAGCACCTAGGCTCCAGAAATTGCTAAAAAATCTCTTAAAACGAATGGAAGAGTTTTAATAGGGTTCCCGATTATGTGGTAAGGAAGGAAGATATTAGAAAACTGGAGGCATTGGAAATGTGGATTTGGAGACGAATGGAGAGGATTATTTGGAATCAAGAGGCAACAAATGAGGAAGTTCTGGAGAGAGTTGGCATAGATAGACAGTTGCTAAATGTATTAAGAAATAGGAAGAAGGGTTGGATAGGACACATTCTAAGGGGGAAGGTCTATTAAAAGAGGTCATTGATGGTAGTATGGAACGAAAAAGAGGCAGGAGTAGGCCGATATTAGGTAAGTTAGATGATTTAAAGACCCTCTCATATGTGGAAATGAAGAGGAAGGCGCAAGACAGAAAAGAGTAGAGGCGTTATATACCATGGACCTGCCAGTAGGCAGTGCACTAAGAGAGAGATGATATGGAACAGAAATGAGTTGAGAAGATCTATCCGTATCCCTATCGCATTGTTTAAGAGCTATTACACTTTTTCTTCCCACAATAGTCTTGAAATAACAAAGAAATATTGAACCGAATTACCAAGGGCATGTTGAACTATTGCGTTTGAGTAAATCGAACTATTATTATTATTATTATTATTTTAAATATTTTTTATTACCCTGGGCTGTATAAGGCCCTGGGCTAAAATATAAGATAAAAGAAAGACTTTATTTAATTAAAAGAAAGATGAAAAAATATTTAAAATAGTTCCTCTACGCTCTGGGAGGCCGCAATCGTCAATGTGCCACGAATGCAGACAGCATTACAACGCTGGAGTGCGATAGATAGGCGCTGCTATAGAAAGGCCTTTTCGCGTTGGTCGCCCGTGATAGCACTGGTTCTCCTGCCTAATTCGTTTATGAAGTCAGACGTGGCAGAGTTGATGGGGTCCAATGTCTCAAAAGAAATGGGCAGGAAGATGTAGCTGCTAGAGACTTCGGCATATTTAAGTGTCTTCCTATTGGCAGCGGCTTCAGCGGCTGAGCCAGCAGCAGCGCACGAAAGGCTGAGATTGTGTCCGTCACAGTGACATCCCAGCTGATGCACTTGCCTTCTGCCTAAGGAATTTGAGGTACACCGTCCGGTCGTTTCCCATCTGAGCGGCTCAATCCTTGGGGCTCTTTGATAACCGGAATATTTGCGCGAGTCAGGGTACGCCATACCAGATCATTCATATACTGGTGTCTGCTGATTCTGCCAGCGTTCCGCATGCACGACAGGCCGTGAGTGCCCGGAGCATTGACCTTGGGTCCGCAGACATAGTTGTGTGGCTCACAAAGAGTAGAGCCCATCCGAAGACCAACCGCTACTCTGACTGCCTCGTCATCCAGGCTTAGGCCACAGGAAGATATAGGCAAGGCTTTCAACCAGTCACCACTATGAGGAGTAGAAACAGCAAGCAGACGGGCCTTTTCTTGTGGGATTAACGCCTTCTCGAGGAGTTCAGAGTGCGCAATGCCAGAGATTTTGGAGTCCCAAGTCTTCATGGACCTAGACACCATTCCAATAGGCGCTTCCGATGAGGATAGAGCAGCTCAAATGCCTTGAACCCTGGCTACCTCTACATCGGTGAACTGAGGAGAGCATGAAAATTATTATTATTATTATTATTATTATTATTATTATTAACAACGAAAATCTATATAACAGTGTCTTGTCTGAACTCGGTCTTCGAGACTACTTTACAGAAAGAGTTAAATAGTCTTAATAAGCAAAATAACAATTACATTTAAATTAATATCAGAACTAGTAAAAAATGTCTACAAATGAGTGGAGTGTTATACAATTAAGCAACACTCATTCCTGTCTTAATATACAAAATACTTATAATAAATATACATACGTGTATAGTACTTTCATGTAGAAAAACTACGCGACCACAATAATGTTTTGACACCACGACTGAAAGCCAAATAGTTACACTCATGTCTCATATATATATATATATATATATATATATATATATATATATATATATATATATATATATATATATATGTTACTGACCAACATTTACAAAAACGTTAGATGGAGGGTGTCTTTTGTGGGCATACGTCAAAGCCTTCCGGCCTGTATATCCAGTTTTACGTCGTTCTTTACGTGATATTCACTGTCGCTGTCAGTCGCGAAAATAAAATGCATCTATCTATCTATCTATTTATCTATCTATCTGTCTGTCTGTCTATCTATCTATCTATCTATCTATCTATCTATCTATCTATCTATCTATCTATCTATCCATCCATCCATCCATCCATCCATCCATCCATCCATCCATCCATCCATCTATCCATCTATCTATCTAGCTATCTATCTATCTATCTATCTATCTATCTATCTGTGTAACATGATGTCCAAATCGATGCAATGTCATTTCGATTTATTTCAAAGTAACTAAAAGGAAACTTGCGTGGGTGCGTGGGCATGGAACTATCAGTGTGCCTGTATTTCCAGTTGTTGATTAGTTGGTTTTGGTTGATGACTAAATTAAATTACGTCACTTTTCCTACGTAATTCGTCTTCAACATGTAGACAATGAAACGTTAAAAATTATGCACTGTTAAAAGTTACACTATAATAATTTTCTTCTGCTTAAGAAACTGCACAGGCTCCCAATCTCGGAAAGTATAAAATTCAAAATTGTTTACTTAGTTTTTAATGGATCAAACTATGATAAATCTTTTTATATTTATGATCTTTTTATCAATCTAACAATCCTCTCGTAGTCTTCGATCCTCTATACCTAGTCTTCTTTCAGTAGGGTTTTGGTTTCTGTTGATGCGGATCTTTGCTTATGATGAGGAAGCGGACATTAAATTCTTATTAATTGCTTAATTGCGACTAACTTCGCATCAGCTTCATGAAATGACAACAGCTTTTGAGGAAAACGCTGCAAAAGTTGGATTAAGAATTAGCACTGAAAAAACAAAATTCCTAAAAACTGCAGTTTCAAAAATATTTACCATAACAGCTACTCAGAGGGAGATTGAAAGAGTAAAAAGTTCACGTAGGCAGCACAATATCGCCAAACTAATCGAGTGAAAAAGATGTGGAATGTAGAATCGGTAAGGAATATGACGTCATTCAAAGACTACAACATATTTGGAAAAGTGATCAAATTAATGTGGGACTTCAGAAAAAAATTATTCGAACATTTTCTTGATGTATGCGCATGAAACCTGAGAAATTACTAATAATATAAAACAAACTGTTAACTGTTTTCAACAAAGACGTATCAGAAGAATCAAAACTATTCATTATTTGGAGCACATCAAACATGAATCAGTACTTGAGAGGTTTGGAGAAAGAAAATTTGATAAAATAATTGCGGAAAGAAGGGCAAGTTCTAAGTTCACGTATTAAAAATGCCTTATGATAGATATGAAAAGACTGCAATAAATTGGAAGCCAAGCCAAGGGAAGAGGGAAAGAGGAAGACCTATTGGTACTTGGGTCAGCACTATCAACAAAGATGTTAAAATTTTGAACATTCCTTGGGAAGATGCTGTGAGGGTTGCTGAAGATAGAAAAAAATGGAGGAATGCTGACGCCCTTTGTTCTCTTCAGAACGCAAGGAACTAACGATGATGATGAATTAGCTGATTTATTGATTGAGCGGATAGCCACCTTTTGGTTTGGTGGACGACTAAAGTATATTTTGTAATTGCATGACATCTTGCTGACTTGGAGTTTGATAGGCGACCAATCACCTAAAACACAGACTGCGGTATTTAAAAATAAACACGCAGTATAGTGAAATGATCAACTACGTTGATATCTTGCACTTTTAGTACCACATGTTTAAATCGTTAGGCAATTTAGTCCATTTTCCGTATAACCAGTCCAGTGAATGTCCGAGATTTTACTCTCAGATTAGCGCAGCTGGGATTGGAACCCACGAGGGTTCAATTCACCCCAGGATATGTAACTTAAAACTTCATGACGTTACCCCTACGCTATTGAGACATTCAGCGTCTGCTTTAGATCCATATGTAATTAATTATTAGCGTCCAATATCTCATACCTCAGAAATAAGTAAATTATAATGGAATATATTATTTAACACCATAACTAGCAATGAAGTCTCTGCCCCTTAATAAAACAGAGTTAACTACTCTAAATAGTCCGTGGACTAAATATTTTAAAAACCTTTTTAATACCTACTAAATACGATAAAACCTTGTCAGATGTATACTGGGTATAAATCAATTTTGCAAGTTATATGCATTAAAGGTAATGTCTTTCTTATCATCTCTGAATATGTCTGAAAATATAATGCTAAGATTAATATGTATAAGTCTGTCTATGAGCGACTTAGGCAAGCTGGCAGCCCACTTCCATACAAATGCCCTGCAATTTGAAAGTAATTACAGTGATATAATAAGCCTCAACTCTCAACAATTTTTAAAGAAAAAATTGGCATATAATGCCTATAAGTTTTGTGATGGAAATTTGTCAAATGTAACCTATGCGGTTTTAATATTGATGATATTGATGTGCTTATTGCATACTTCTCGAAAATCAGTCTATTGTTTTCTTTATATTTTATTTTTTTATTTGTTGCACATTTGCGTTCCTTCTGTTTTGTCTTTGTGTTTTGATTGTCCAATTTTCGAATAAAGATATATATAGGCTATTATTAAGAATAATCTATTAAATTCTAAACCATTTATGATCGTTGTCAAATGGATTTTACTTGTTAACTAGTTGACTTCTTCAAAACTTCCTTGCATTGTAATTTGTAACCATATAAACGTACTTTGCGGATAACTATTATTCTCTCAAATAAAATATGAAATAAAATTGACAACAGTTCAACGAGCTATTAAAGAATAACGTTCGCTATACAATTTTCTCAGATGCTTTTGCTTAGACAGATTAAATAGACTGATTTCGCAGCAATCGTCTTTTATAACTAACAATATAGGCCTATATTAAATGTTCTCGTTGACCAAATATTGCAACATTTCATAGATTCACTAAATGAATATATATTCCCATAAATGATAGATTCAATTGATCCTGTAATGGATCAAAAAGCAAATCAAAGTAAGAACTCATAGAAATGTCTGTTTTCGCAAATAAGGCTATTGTGACTACTGTTGGTTTCCGCTGGCAACTGTAAGTTACCTGCAAAGCCAACGTGTTTAAGTTTAAAAGACACTGTAGCCGTCCGGAGCTACAAGCCAGAACGTAATAACAGTAGCAGTGTTTTGCGTTGTTATACATGGAAGCTGTACTCACTACTAATTACTTCCCAGAAATACTGGCAAAGTATAATAGATGACCGCAGAATTTCTGAAAAATCGATCGAAGCAAAGCGTGGAGAAGTTATCAACAATTTGTCTCAGGTAGCATAATAAATTATTGATAAAATTATTGGGTTGGAGCCAGTGGCGATGTCGGCAAGTTATTCGACCGCGGATCAGTATGTGCGGGGTTCAAATCCTGGGGTTCGCCCTTCACTGACATCGCTTTCGAGTGAGGAAACTGACGTTAACATTAGCTTTTTAGCTTTTTAAAAATCCAATATACTCAGACGTTGGAGATATAGACGGAGCTGTCGGCCCTTGAAGTGATAAATCAGGAGTACTACTGTAATTGTTCTTGACCAATTAGACAATTTTATCTGACAAAACTAATCATGAAGAAAACTATTATTTATACAGCCATAATTTTGGCACTATCTTCAAACAAAAACTAAAAATATGCTCTTGCCGTGTCACTTAAAAAGTCAGTCACATAGATCAGTAAACGCTTAGGATGCAAGCTTTCTTGCATGCATCATAAGATAATATAAGATATCAAGCTCAAGAGAAAAGCAATGAAATACAGCTATAGTGAACCTTGTTTTCGAAGGTTACCGATATCGCTTTTGGGAGATGAAACTGACGTTAACATTAGCTTTACAGCTTTATAGTGTGCATTGATTTTACAAAGCAAAATAGAATAAATGTTTTAGACTGGGCAAAGTGTACACGGTTGCAAAAATTGTGAGATTGTATTGAGCAGACACATTGTGTTCTATTTAAAAATTGAAAAAGAATAGTTAAGTCTATTTCCAAAAGTTGGTTAATGTGTAACGTTAATTACGTTATTTTCAAAAACGGTCCATATATCCTTATTAAAGTAATATCGATAGTGGGAAGGCGGTAGGTCTCATATTGTGAGGTGCACAATTCGCAGGAACACTTACATCAGCATATTTTGCAAATTGATTCTTTACCTTTTATTCAGTTCTCCAAAGTCAATTGCTGAACAAAACTTGCTAATATCTCAAATTGACTGCATTGTATCTGACGAAGCAGGAATGTTCAGGAGTGAAGTTTGACTTGAAGTTTCTTGGCAGAGGAATTTATAATTCATTTCATATTGATTGCAATATTGCAAATAGATATTCGGGACCTAGATGAGAATTACACTTTAAAGTGTATTAATGAACAAGTTTGCATGCGTATTTTTTCGCTCTATTAAATATAGCAAAATGATGCCTTTTCTGGAAATGTTATTTGCATACATTAAATAATCTTTATTTCACCAATTCATGGCAGTATGAAACACATACAATAGAAATCAAGCGCAACATAAATCAACATCGAGAACATAAGGAACGTAAACGTGTATAACTATAATACCAAACGTCATCTCTGCTTACAAATCATTACTGAAATTTATGGCAATAAGTTCTTAAAATAATACAAAAAAATTATACCTGAAATTAAATGCTATGAAATATATTTCATAGAATCTGAAAATATGTTTCCTACTGTTTTCTAAAAGGTGTAGAGCAATTTATTTATACTATGGAATATGTAGACATTTAAATAAAACTTAAATTAACATAACTTAACTTGGTCCAAACTAAAGTTATTATAACTTAACTTTTCTTAACTTAATTATACTGATTTAGGAATTAGCGAAGACTAGCAACACCAGTCAATTCGTAATTTTATACCTAAATATGCTAAAACTGTTCATAAAATACAAACCTTGATCATCTGGTAATCATAAAACATACTAACCAGTAAACATATCACACATCTACACACAGAGAATTATCATATATATGCACAGACATACATACACACATACACACACACATATATATGTATATATATAACTATATATATATATATATATATATATATATATATATATATATATTTATATATTTATATATATATATATTTATAAACTGAGTAAAAGAAATGCATAAATTGAATGTTTATAAAACCATCTAAACACACTTGCACATGCACACACACATACACATACAACACACACACACACATACATATACATACACACATATGCTCACACTCATATGTTCACACACTCACATATGCATATATATATATATATACAGTATATATATATATATATATATATATATATATATACATAGGCTACACACATATGCTCGCACATATATAGGGAGCCCCTATATTCATACTGCGAAAATTAAATAAGATTTTAATTACAAGAGAATTAAATTACTTGAAGTTTTCTTTTCTTAGTTCATTTATTATTATACTATCATATGATTGCTATTATATACAGCTAGATATAAAACAAAATACACGCATACACACATATATATTCAAAGTATACAAACCAATCAGCCTGAATGCCTACGAAAAAAACAATTTATCAACTCAATGCAATTTTGTCAATACTTTGATGACAAATATAAGACTCAGCGACAATGCTGCAAACAGGTCTAACTTCTATTTAAAGTTTGGGTCATTCATGAATTATTTGTTATGTTTTCATCAAAATAGTGAATGTGTTCAGAGCTATGAAAGAGTTTTCTTGTTCGATTGATCGATTGTTTTCATTTTCATGAAAGATTAATAAGAGTAGCTATACAATTTACATTCCGGATATTCCAAAATACTGCTGTCAAAACAAAAATATATCAAGCACACTGATATATTGCTAATGGCTAAAATGTATTTGACGTCCGTTTTGCGTGCCTGGATACTGTATGGATGAATCATGAGACAGGAACTTTATCCGTCTAGACAATTCATATCCTGGGCAATTAATAGATTGTGACTCTTACAGCATGGGACAGAGGTACAGACAATAACCATAATAATATTACGCGAAAAACTTACAGTAATTTGTATTTAACATTATCCCTTCCATTGAGGTATTGTTCGTTAGTAATGACTTTTAAAATGAAAGATGTAAGAGATTAGAATCAAAAATTAAGAGGGAATGTAATTGTAAAATATTGTAATTTGTAATATAAACTTCTTTTCTCTGTGTAAACTCACTTTGTGGACACCAGAGCAGCCTCTTTTACCTTTTGTCTCCACTGATACCGGTCCTGGGAAAAATCTTTTACATCACTCTGTCAAAGATTATATTAGTGTCTGTTTGTCCTATATCTTTATTGTATTGTTTAATTAAAGTATTTTTATTTCCCATTCCTAATGTCATTTTCTTATTTGTTATTCTATTATATAGAGCTTTTCTTACTGGAATATTTTCATCTAATCTTAGCATATGTCCTATTTAACCGAGTCTTTTGAATTATATTAATTCACTCCATGGTTTTTCTTGTGTTCTGTTATATAGGTCCGTATTGCTAGAATATAAACTACTAAGACTGCATCTGCAAAAATTAATTTGAGTGGGATTGTATCTGGCGAAAGAAATTCAATCAACAAATACGGATTATTCACAATTTTCTTCACAAATTGTCACTAAAATTACGCACTCGACATGTTTGTAATAAATGACAGCTTTTTGTTGGGCATTCAAGCAGTAAATATTTTCATCAGCATAAATATTTTAATCGAAACACAGGCGAAATATGCAAAATAAATTTTTTTAACTTTTCAAATAGGCCTATTTTAAATAAATAGGAAACAATAAATTTTTTCTCGCGATTTTAAATGTATTGAACAGTTTTGTAAAGGGCAGATTGCAATTGAAATTAATTATTATTAATTATTTCTTCGCAGACTTCAATTCCGCTCTCTTTTTCTATTTTGCAGACTTCACTGGCTTCCTTTTATCAACGCATAACATATAAAATAGCTCAATTAACTTTCAAAACTCTGCGATTTGGCAAGCCCTCTTATTTATCTGAAATTATTCTTCCCTATCGTCCCTCATGTACACTTCGTTCCACCGATGCCAATCATCTCTCTGTTCCAAATATTCACACATCATTGGGCAGACGTTCATTTTCTTATGCAGCACCGATAATCTGGAACTCTTAACTTGCTAATCTTTGATCTTATTTTTCTCTTTCAACTTTCTCTAGCAAGCTTAAGACTTACCTTTTCCCACCGTAGACATAATCAATCTACCCTGAACATTTTTGATCGTGGGCTTTCGTTTAGCACTTTACTTCTCCTCAGCACATTTCTTTTGCAGATTGGTCTGGGTGAATTGATCTGTAGTGATTGTGCTGTGGGGACGTCCGGACAACATCTCTGGATGAAGAAACGGACGTTAAACCTTTATTATTATTATTATTATTATTATTATTTACTATTTTATTGTTATTAATTGTATTATATTTTTTAATATAAGAGTACTAAGATCACTAATTAATAATACATTAGCACTAAGATCCATACCAACGTCAGAAAGGGCATTCGGTTGGTGAGCGCCTAGGCTCCAGAAATTGCTACAAAAATTTAAACGAATGGAATGCTCAAATAGAGGATTGGCTATTGGTGTGTTGTAGGACAGAGAGGATTTGAGACAGTCTATTTGAATCCCGATCCTGGTTAATCTGAGATTCAAGGGAGGATGATGATGATGATGATGATGATGAATTGTATTATATTTTTTGCGAAAACAGTCGTAATATGCATAAGATATTAATCTGGCTGGATTAAGATCTTGATATGTCGGTAAGATATCCGACCGTGGATCAGTAGGAGATGATTGAAATCTTATGCTCTCCCGTCACTGATATACTTTCTGCAGATAACACGGACATTTACATAGGCTTTACAGTTTTTTGTTGACTTCTTAAACTTTTATATATTGCTGCGCCAACTAGTTAACAACATACAGTTTAATTACGAAAATTGTTTTATTGTCGATCAGATAACGCGACTAAAATTATTTTAAATACTGTATTGAGCAACATTGTATAGAGGGAAACTGCTTCTGTACAAATTACGCCAGAACAGTTTTAGAATTTAAAAGAGATGTACATGAAACAACTCATCGCTGAACTTTCGTAGTCAGATCGAAATTATGACAACTATGATGATATATATTATCAACAGTACTATTACAATAATAAACAAAATCATATCCATATTTGACTCCAGGGAATTTGACGATTTGCATCCATGGGTAGCAATATGATCTGTTTTCCCAGTACCACATTCCGAATGTTCAGATAATTTCACACATCGTTTATTTTCAGTTTCTGCTGTTTCATCACTAGGAATTGAATTTAGATTCATTCTGTAGAGGGCTAAGTCAGTTTCCCATTTGGTGTCTCCATCACCGATAGCTCGGCTCATTGAATATCGCCGCAGAGATCCCGTATGGATCTCAATATCGCGATCATAACGATCGCTGGTAACTTTAGATGATTGGTGGCTTAATGTATGACACGATCGATTGTTTGTACTGCGATGAAATCGATCGTTGATTTTGTGATTTGATCGACCATTAATTGTGTGACACGATCGATCGTTGATTGTTCTGCATGATCGATCGTCGATTGTGTTGCACGATCGATCATTGATTGTGTTGCATGATCGATCGTTTATTTTGTACGTAGATCGATTATTGATGAGACTCATAGGTCGACTCACTCCGCCATTACTCTGTCGACTCTGAGATCTGACGTCAAATAGACAAGTGCATTTACCATGACAATCAGTCGAGCTGCTGGTATCACGATTATGTCCGGCTCTGCAACAGTCCAGCTGCTTTACTTGCGTTTCGCTGTCACAACAACAGCAGCAAAAACTAGACGAGCATTCTGTCGAATCTGGCAACTTAGTCGATCTTTGAAAGCGAATATCCGGTGGAGGTTCCGGAAGTTCTCTTGATTTATTAGCTCGAATTGCGCAAATATCAGAGCACCGCTGTTTCTCTCCAGTTCCATCCAAACAAAATTTGACGTCCTGTTTCGGCTGTTTCGATGAACCTCGATGCTCAATTTTGCCATTTTCTCGAGATATTTGTTTCGAATCAATTACAGTGAGTCGTGACCGACGGCTAAGCCCAATACTGACGCAGGCGGAAAGCACAGATATTATCATCAAGCACAGAGGATAGGTGGCTGCACAAGAATATCAAACAAAATATGTAAATGTAACTGTCAAATCTTAGTCATAAAATGAGGCTAAAATGTATAATAGCAATAAAATATAATTTTGTAATCTTTTACCAACAATTCGTAATTTTGCAAATGTTATAGTTTACAATCAAAAAAAATACATTCCATCAGCTGAATAATTAGCAGGGAATATTTGATTAAATATTACAATGAAAATTTCGAAATTAAGAAAATGTAAAGCCAATCTTATATCCTTGCTTGCTTCCTTTAAAATCCTGAGCCTGATAAACTTTCAATATTCATCAGATTTAGCGTGTGGTTGCAATTGACTAAAGGATCGTTTGGTATTTTTGCTAAAATAATAATGTCTACTGCTTCATTTTTACTTATAATATTTTTGTATTGAAGCCTTGGTGGGACATATTTTATAAAACATTAATATTTTGCAGAAAATTCATTTATATTTCACGTGCATAATTCATATCTCTCGATATACATGTACCTATTTGATATAAATTAGTAAACAGAAAACTTTACGGTCTACGGTTCGTGTGTTTTGAGCATTAAAAATATGCCTGTCAATAATGTTTGCTTGCACCCTCTTAATCTCTTGCTCCAGTAATTTGCACACAGAATAAAGGTCTGCAATTCACCTCAGGGGAAATATGATGGGCAAACGTCATAAAAAACAAATTGCTGAGATGAACATAAATTCTTTTACGATTTAGTTTCATTTATTTTTCGCATTATCATACATTAGCTTTATTTCTCTCTATCACAATTTTAGCTCTCTCTCTCTCTCTCTCTCTCTCTTAGTGCACTGCCTACTGGCAGGTCCATGGTACATAACGCCTCCACTCTTCTCTGTCTTCCGCCTTCCTCTTCATTTCCACCTATGAGTGGGTCTTTAAATCATCTAACATACCTAATCTTAGCCTGCCCCTGCCTCTTTTTCCTTCCATTCTACCTTCTATGACCTCTTTTAATAGACCTTCACCCCTTAGAATATGTCCTATCCATCTCTTCTTCCTATTTGTTGATACATTTATCAACTGTCTACCTGTGCCAACTCTCTCCAGGACTTCCTCGTTGTAACCTTTTGAGTCCAGCTAATCCTCTCCATTCTTCTCCAAATCCACATTTCCAATGCCTCCAGTTTCCTAATATCTCCCTTTCTTAAGGTCCATGTTTCACATCCATATAATAGCGTGGTCCAAACCAAAGTTTTCACTATCTTTATCTTTGTGTCTTTCTTTAGACTTTTTGTTAATAGTTCTTTTCTGCTATCAAAGGCCGCTTTTGCTTGTGCAATCGTACTGCATATTTCCGTCTCACATTTCCCGTCATCGGTTGTAGTATGACCCAAATATTTGAAACTCCTTACCTGATCCAATTTCGTACCATTTATTGTGATATTAACTTCACCTTTATTATTGGACACTCTCATAACCTTGGTCTTTTTTATATTAATCTTCATGCCATATCTTAGGGCCGTATCATTCAGCCTATCGGTCCTAAGATATGACATGAAGATTAATATAAAAAAGACCAAGGTTATGAGAGTGTCCAATGATTTTAGCATTTTAGCTATCATGGCGAAATCTGAAATATAAGAGTAACATAAAAGTTTTAACGATTTATTTCATAAATGTGCAATATTAAAATGAAATCAAATGTCTTTATGTTGTCTTTATCGTCCAAATATATCATCAGATGTCTGTAATGCGTCATACTTACATCAACAGTTCACCCTTAGAGGGCTCGGATTGTAATCTTATAGTAACTGCTCGATCATACATAGAAATCGAAAAGTAAATAACACTATAAGATGTTTCACTCTCGTTAGTGTTCGGAAGTATGGCAGGTCAAAGATATATATTTTTACTAACATTTTTCTCTCGTTCTCCGCAAAAACACTCTTTCTGGAAACAGTGTAATTATTTCACAGTAGACTATAACTTATTCACAACTTGGCAGTAACTTGGAAAAATGTGGTTCCCTTTGCCTTCCAAAGTTTTTACACAATCATCTCCTATGACACGTGCAGCTTACAGTTAGTCTATTCTTTAGTTCCCAGGATACAGAAAGTGGAAATTTTCAATTGAAAAAGTAATATTCAACGTACTCGATATCATCATTGAAACTTACAATCATTTATCTAATGCGTTTATTTTCCAATGTTTTTTGTTTTAGTATTAACAATATAATCATCCTATAACGGTTGCGTATTTTCAAGCTGCATTAATAAAACCATGAAATAACTCATAAAACTATAAAACTAAACCATAAACTATAAAACCATCGATGCTATTGTAGCAAACCTCTTATTTATTGCATGTTTTCAGCGAATAACAATGTGTTTTTCGAATACTAACTCAATAAACCCGGACAGAGTACTTGTAACTGACTCACCTATGAGAGGAATCCTAGGAGCGCCGCCTGGACCCAGACTACAGGCAAAATGAAGTAGGAGGCAGTAGAGCAGAATTACCACCAGCATTGCTGGGATCTTCAGGCGATACCCCGGTGACACAGCCAATAGAACTAGCAGCGGCATGGTCAGTATGAACATGGGAACAAGTAGAACAGCTATGTAGAAGAACATTTCTCGTTTAAGTTTGTAATGTAGTCTAACGCAACGCTCCGTAGTCGACTGAGCTGAGAGTTTGCTTGTGTTTGTATTGTGAGATAGTTCAAAGAATCTGCGACAGTTTTGTGTTGTAAATACATCTTCAGATCTAAAACATAAGTATATAGGCTCAAGTAAGTTTTAATCTTCATAGAATGTAATTACAGATAGTAATTACATACAACCGGATATGTCCTCCAGATATCCGGATAATGATTAAAATTTAAAAATAAAATTATTAACAAAATCAAGTAAGTTCGGTTTTATTTACTATAACGCTGCATTCATTGCCACGGCCATAAGTATCTACCTGATAATAGTCCATGCTGATTTGTGAGTAAATCCAGGAGCTATCCTTGAAGGTGAGTGAATTAATTTGATCACGGTGTTATGAGATGTCGTTTCCACTTCCAGGTAACAATGCAACTGATCGAAGGGAAAGAACATGGCGTCGTTGTCACAAGTCGAACACAAATCTTCCAACAGCTTGACGCCAGCCCGACCTGATGACGTCACAATGACCTCAGCCGTTGAATGAAGTGAGTCAAGGTCACGTGTGGTAGTGCTGCGTAATAACAAATGTCAAAACTATTAAATTTATTTAAATAAACTAACATTAAATAATAATTAGAAAATAATAATTACTGATAATTAGAAAGTTAAAACGTTGACTAGCTACGATGCTCTACCCAAGCTAACACTAGCCAACTCAAGCCAAATCCAGACTAAATAGATAATAGATCAATGAGGGATGTTGTAACACCCACTCTGTCCCCATGTTTATTTGTGGAAAAAAAATCTGAAGAAGATTCATAATTTTGAGGAGGAATATGTATATTGAACCTGATTTTTACACGAACATCAGAGTGATGCAATAATGCCATTATGTTCTTTTAGAAAAACTTTCATAGAAATTCAAGTTGAGATTAAATATGTTGCATGTTTTGCAGAGCAGATCTCAGCGTTTTTTGTGGCTAAAAATTCTAGCCTACGTATAATGTTTTGCCTATATATAAATAATAATTTAGAAACATTTTTTAGTCATCATCATCATCATCATCATCATCTTGCCTTGCATAGCAGTTTAATTAGGGTCGAGATAAAGCTAAGAGGTAAAAGCTAAGGTTAACGTCAATTTCTTCACTTGAAAGCGATGTCAGTGACGGGCGAGCCCAGGATTTGAACCCCGCACATACTGATCCGCGGTCGAGTATCTTACCGATTTCGCTACTGGCTCTAGCCAAAATTGTTTAGTAATTGATAAGATAATGATACGAATAGACCTTTGAACATTTGAATTCGCTTTTGAAAATTGTGGAGTAATGTTTGGAGCCTACGCTCGCTAATACCAACCGAATGCTCTTTCTGATATTGGTTTGGATCTTAGTGTTTGTCGTCTTTTACGACACTGCAGTCCACCGTTAGTCTGTTGTTCAAAAACCATGACACAACACGTTTAGTAATTGTAAATAGAAATGTGAAAACATTTAATTATGACTTTGTAAAACAAAAAATGATTTTGAAAAACAAACAGTACACGTATATCGAATTTGTCCATTTTCTCTATTGAAACGAGTTTGATACTTGTTTTTAAGAATATAATAACTTCAGTACTTATATCAATCAGTTAACATGGAACGTGTCTCAGCTTCCTCATTGATAAGATAAAGATACCTCTCACAACATCATTCATGCTATTTCTGCTTTTTCTTTATGAAGCTATGCCAACTGCAATTTGAGTCGTAAAGAGCATTCTATATTTTTAACAAGCATATTAAGATTTCTACATGTACATGTAGGTTCACTTTGTGATGTATTAAATAGATCAAATTTAAGACAATATCAACAAGGCTATATTATATGTATAATGTACTTTCAGCTTATAAGATATACCAGTAATTCTAATTTATATTTTCGTAGCATACTGTAATTATTTATATAATTATATAACAATTGTAATAATAATGACAACTATAACATGTATTTTTATACTCTCTTGTTTTTACGAGCAATTAATTTGCATTTTGAAACATTTTGTGAACTACTTAGCTAAGCCTATTTATAATAACAATTTAAAAAAAGAAACAGGTAAACTAATTACTAAGTAACAATAATGTCTTGGAAGAAAAATCTGCATTAATTAATCCACATTCACAGTCTTAGGTTTAAATATTATTATCTCAGATTTTGATTTGGAACTAACTTTTCAACATAATTCTTCATTTGAAATTAATCATCTTCCAATACACCACCTATTAAAAATAACCCTTGAAGAAGCTTGCGTTGACCTTTGAACCTTTGTTCCGTTAACTTAACCCGCTTCTACATTATGCACATTTAGATGAAAACTGCCCAAATTTTCTTTCTTGAATTACTAGGCTAACTGAATTAACTCTGATCACACAGCGATGCTTTTAATAATAGAAATCGAATGATGGATGATGCAATGCGTGTGCGATATTACACAATGATCAGCTGCCATTAGTTGTTAAGCATTTTTATAGGTAGTTAAAAAATTGAGAATCTTCATTCTGATTAAATGATCATAGTAAAACAGGGTATTTTTCATCATGTACCAAAGATGAGATGGTGGGTGTATTGACAAGAGAATTCTGCTGTGATGTGAATCTGCGGGATCAAATACTTTCTGCAATGCAAACGTATTACATCTGTATTATAGTTTACTTGCTGTCAATTTGTTATTTAAACTCTCTTAGTGCACTGCCTACTGGCATGTCCATGGTACATAACGCCTACACTCTTCTCTGTCTTCCGCCTTCCTCTTCATTTCCACAAATGAGTGGGTCTTTAAATCATCTAACATACACGTACCTAATCTCGGCCTGCTCCTGCCTCCTTTTCCTTCCATTCTACCTTCTATGACCTCTTTTAATGGACCTTCCCCCCTTTGAATGGGTCGTATCCATCTCTTCAATATCCTTGGATATTATTTAAGCTATCGATAGGCAAAATAATATTAAAATAATAATAATAACAGTAATAATAATAATAATAATAATAATAATTCGTGGCACATTGGCGAATGCGGCCTCCCAGAGCGTAGAAGAACTATTCTTAAAAAATGTCATCTTCTTTTAATTAAATAGTCCTTTTATCTTATATTTTAGCCCAGGGCCTTATACAGCCCAGGGAAATTAAACAAATAAAAAAATAATAATATTAATAATAATAATAATAATAGTTTAATGTCCGTTTCCTCATCCAAGGATATTGTCAGGGACGTCCCCAAAGCACACATCACTAAATGCATCCGCTCTGATAACACTAGGCCTATATCTAGTATCACTAAAATCGTAATTGCGAGACAAGATTGTCACAGTTTGACTATTTATTTCCTCATTCTAATCTTGTATTTTATAACTCGATCATTTTTCAGCTAACAAACCTGGAATAGTCTGATTCTGTAAGTACTGCTGTAAAGTTGTATAGTCGTAGATTCACTAAACTAGCATAAGCAATTTACGAATGAACAATTTTATTTTATAAAATTACTTTAAGCTGAAAATCTCACATAATATACAAGATAAATATTAAAACGTGGTTTAAATAAGAGAAGATCTATCCACTCATATGTGGAAATGAAGAGGAAAGCAGAAAACAAAGAAAAGTGGAGGTGTTATATATACCATAGACCTGCTCGTAGGCAGTGCACTGAGAGAGAGGGTCTGTTCACCTTAATGCTTAACTAGTACTAAAAAAGTATTTATTAAGTACTACTTAAATTTGAACACACCGAGTAGTCAGACGAATGAAGCCTGTCTATTGCATAGATTAATATCCGCTAGTAATGACCTTCAACTGTACACATCTGGTTGTGGCCTTCCATTTTTATGCAAACTACGCAAACCTATCACGTGATCCAGTGACCCGGAAGTCCTATCTTTGATAAATTATTCCAGCCGAAATCGTTAAAATCTGTTTAGTCCCTTAATTCTTGGAAGGCAGATCGTTAATTAAAATGTTCCTATTAAGAGCTTGATGAATAAATATTATCGACACATAATATGTATTAGTTTTGAGGTTGTATTCGTTGTTCTTATTTTAATAATTGTTTTCTGCATAACTGTTTAAATATTTCGAGAATTACAGTTCATACTTCACAATTATGTGTTCTACTATTTACAATTTTAAGAGGTGCTTCAGATTAGAAAACGATAATTTAACAAATCGCAATTTTATTATCGAAACATAAATTCATTACAGAGAGATCTAGAAAGAGAGAGTGAAGAGAGAGAGACAGAGAGAGAGAGAGAGAGAGAGAAGAGAAGTTATATTTGTATCTATAACATATATGTGTATATATAATATGTTAAACATTATATGTTGAACGAGATTGATTAGAAAGAAAAGAGACAGCGAAAAAAGGAGTCAAAAGGAGACGAAGAGAGCAAGAGAGAGCGAAAGAGAGAGAGAAAGAGAGAGAGAGAGAGAGAGAGACGATGAAAAATAACAAACAAGATGGCATACATGTAGGAATATAGCGAAAGTAATGTAGTCAATGAGAGTGACGTTTGATGGACTTGAATGGAATTGAGCACACAGCAGAATAGTTGTGTTGAGGGTCTCCTTTAATCTGTTGATATCGCTATGTCCTTTGTATAAGCGTAAACGTGACGTTGGGTTGTCAATGCACTAATCTATCATTCAATCAGCGAATTCGACGAAGTTTTCTTCTCGAAGTTTACAGATCTTTTCAAATTCGGTCTTCATTGCTGACATCAGTAACACGACATGAAACGCAAATATTTGTCATCGCTCTACTCGCGCCTATCACTAATTGCTTTTATCCACACCCTTTTTGAGCGGTTACATCCTGGTACTATCTTCTCTGTAGCTTTTATAAAAGAAACTTGAATAATAGTGCAATAATATGCTTATCAGATAGATGTAAACTGTCCATCAGGCAATTTTAGGACAAATATAATAATTATCAATAGAAATTGCTACAACATTCTTACAAAAATGACTAAACTCCGAACAAACATTTGCACATAATTAAGCGTTCACATGATCTATAAACAGGAAGAAGTGGAAAGATGTGAATTAATTAATAATTTATTTTATTTATTTATTGCTTTATTTCCGGCGTAATAACCCGCACATTAATCTTACACATACAACAACGCAACAAGAACAAGAAAGCAAATAGGCTGTGCGTAAATTGAGCTCGAAGATAATTTCTTATAGAATTAGGCATATAAACCTACAATAAACAATTTAATTACATTAAAATTAAATAAGAAATAAAGGAGGTGGATAGTGATTGTAGTCCAATATTCTTTACTGATATTTACATTATGACCAAGGGAAAAAATTAGCAAATTATTATAAATCCATTTTTTTGCTTCGAAGCGTACAAATGTTTTATTTGTTTTGTCCGAGACTTTTCAAACTCTGTTAATACATGTAATAACTTTCAGGAAGCTTATGCTCGGTCATACGATTTGCTATTCTTTCTCATTCGCTTGACTTGAGGCCAGTCGAAGAGGATGTGTCTTGCTGTACTCTATCTCACTGAAACATACCTTCTACTACTTACACTCGTGCATTCTCTAATGAATCTCTAGGACTTCTTACGTATAAGCTAAGTATTTAGTTACTGTAGTTGTTATGTACTTGTTGTGTTACTGAAGAGAGACTAATAACAGTATCTTTATTTTATTAATTTAATGTGTTTAGTCAGGCTATAATACTCTTATAAAGATTCTGACACACTAGGCCTGACTCTAGAAACCATACCAGTTTTAATTTTAGTGCATGGTTGAGGAGAAACATTTACGCAATACTGATGTCGCGCAATGATCATGTGTAAACAATAGAAGATAAACTTGCGAAAATTAGTCAATACTGCATTAGATTATAAATTTAAAAGTCTAGAACACAAAGTATCGATCTAAATAGTAAAATAACTAAAAATAGAAATCAAAATCGTGGACTAATAAAATATTATCAACGTTTGTGTTAGGTCGATGTGGTATATTCGAGTCAGTGGTTATTTGAATATTTCTTTATGCTCAAAGGTGTATTTTTAGATGTACTATTAAATACGATGTCTAAAGCAGATATTGAATTGTGGCTATTGTGAAAAAAGTTGGCAAGGAATAGTAAAACTTATATGATTAAAAATGAAGCAATGCTTGAGAGAAATGATAGAGGTAGAACGAGGCTTAGCATGTTTGCTGATTTTATTTTAAAAATCGCGTGTAGAAATGTAAGGGAGGCTGAGGAGAGAATTGGTTAGAAGAATCGTATACCAGGGATCTGCCATCTGACAGTGAATTAGAGGAGAGAAACAGACATCTGCGTATGATATATCTATTGAATGCATTTGGTCTTAAATCAGAGCAAAGATTGTTCACCATCTAGCGCAAAACGGTCAGTGTTTGATAGGCAATAGAGCTACAAATATAGACTTTCATTAAAAATTAACGCGAAATGAGAAAATTAATGTCATGGGAAGACGTGATTAACAGCACATTATTTTATTATGATGAAATACATTAAACGAACATTTAAATTGATGTCTTACTCTAGTTTTATTAAAATTTCAGCTTATTCTCGGGCTCTAAAGTAATTTAATAACTTCTATTATTATTGGTCATATTAGCAAAAACTAGAATACTCTAATGTGCTCCGAAACGAGTATGCGCCTCAAAATCGTGAGAATAAGATTCATTGTTAGATCAGACATCATTCAACAAACATTGGGTTATGAACGACAAATCTCCTATCTGTTCTTGAGCATAATATTTACGTTAATCAGCAGAGATTGAGAATAATCGAGGAATATGAGAAAATATATATAAAAATAGGAAACACTAAAATTCAAGGAGGCGCTGTAAACATAGAGCCAGTGGCGGTGTCGGTAAGATACTCGACCGCGGATCAGTATGCGCGGGGTTCGAATCCTGGGCTCGCCATCACTCACATGATGGCGAATGAGGAAATTGACGTTAACATTAGTATTTTTTAGTTTTTGCTCATGTAAATAATAAGAAAGAGTGCAAACACTATCTCACCCATCGTACACTGAGAGACTAGGAGTCCAGACAGACCTAGCATTGACCGATAGTGTGGTTGCGTTATGTCTAGACATGTCCCATTTCAATCGAGCGTCATCCCATTCCTAAACACACAGAGGTATGGCATTGCTACATATTGTAGATTTATAATCAATTATATACGTAACGATAAGAGAGTAGACAAAAATGTAATTATAACTAAATTAAATAGCGATAGACACCTACAAACCATATGCACAGCCAGCGTTGGAATAATATTCAAAATTTCGGCACATCGCATAAATATGTTTGCGTTACAGGTAAGTATATTAATTTAAATAACATATTTATTAAAAAGTACCTTCAAGTATATCTAACATAATAAATGATATGAGTTTTAATCAATGTAATTATAACTGCAAACTGAAAAGGGTGTAAACCATTAAAATGTAACTTATCAAAAACAGCATAAAATTAACATATTTACATGAAATAAATCTGGTTAGCAAAATCACTTGATAAAGATATGCATTAGTCTTAGCATATTCATAGCGTGAGTCTTCGACATGTTAAATACTAGATACGCAGGAGTAAACTGTTCTCAGCTTTTTTATTAGAAACTAGGGATCTGATTTGTTACACTTGTGCAATGCATAATTTATACACTCACACTTCAGCTACCAAAATTTCTCAACACTCGGGATTTTATTCTTTTATGACGGAATCCAGCGCTACTTCTATAGTATTGCAAGGGTCAATTAACCATAATTTTACAACTCTTCTCTCACAATTGTCCGTCAGGTATCGCGAATATGAGGTTGAGCTATGAAATAACCGAGAATGTCCGCAATAAAATGTTATTGTAGATAATGCATAAGAAGAAGAGAATAAGGAATTTTTGTTGTGCCAGAAGGTCGATTACAAAACAAATGTAAAGCTTATGTTTTCCGTTAAATTACATGTATATGCATTTAGGTAATGCAAAAAAGTATTACTATATACATCTTTTATTTTACCAAAAAATATGGCAGCAAATATATGGGTGGACAAAATAAAGTATATGATATATAGTAACTGAGCCTCATGTTCAACGAAATGAAGCTTAGGAGATACGGAGTACTAAACCAAGGAGCACACTGCTCCACACAACATGTACTCGAAAAGCAGTGCGATAAAAGTAAATAAATAACATACAGACAAAATTTTATTTTTAACACTTCTAACAATGGTCCATTTATTTCATTTTAGTATTTTCATTTATATTATTTTCATTTAGTTCAGTTTATTATTTTCAAAGAAATGACGCAAATAAAACGTCCAGTTTACTTTGATAGGTCTTTTAGTAATAACTACATAGTGTGTATATAAGGCAACACATTAAGGCTATAGTAAAAACAAAGTAATAACAACAAAGACAAAAATTTGCTGTTTGAGATTAAATGTATTTATTACTTCAAGGTGATTATGTTATTTTGTGTGGCATTCATATTCGTCTGTATCTGAGGTTTAACAATGAATACAAGAAACAAATAGGTATGAGTAATTTAGGTCGCAGTAACAAATGTATTGGTTAACATTGATCACATTCAAAATGCAAATGAAAAGCATGTAACAGTTTCATATGTGATCATTGATTTATCAGGCGAATTCTACATGTATTTATTAAACATGTAAGTCTTAATAAGTCAAAAGTTAACAAAATGTAAGCTAATAAATTCTTAATCCGTATTATCTACCAGCAAGAAAGGATCTTCTGACATAATATCTTCCTAGTGCGCTTATAACCAAGCTAACATCTAGATAACATCTTCACACAATTCGCTCGCTGTTCGTAGTCTCTAAGGAAATATTTTGGAATGCTACTTAATTCATAGATTATACGATAACACGAGAATTCTTGGGGCTCCGAATGGCGTAAAACAACTAATCGAGCTCCGAAAGCCGAGACAATTCAGCATAATCTAACCCACTGGTGGTCCTATAACATGCTCCCCGTGTATACACAGGAGGCTTTGCTCTGAATTATCTCGTCTGGATATTGCGCCATAATTCATCTGGTGTGGAGTCTGTGGACGTTACATTCTTTTCGTCACTGTGCAATTATCACTCGATTGCTGCCCCAACTGCTAGTACAGACTTGCTTCAAAAAAATGGAAAAGGAAAGTCATAGGGGAACGGGATAGCGAGAGATGGCTATATTATTAAAAGACCTAAAGTTACAATTCTCCTACAATCAACTCCACCAGCAGCTACATTTTAGCGTTTCAGAAATATAAAATTTCAAGTTTCAAAAAATAAAATTTATTTCATTGACCATTCTCTCGTTCATTGTTTGAAATCAATTAAATGAGTCAATCACAAGAAGTAAACCACCTCTATCCACATACATGTAATTATCACAGGAAGACACAAGTTGAAAATAGAAATAGAAATAAAAAACAAAAACAAAAATTAAAACCCCTTTCTTTTGACGTCCCCTATAAGCCGGTGAAGTTTTTCCTTTCTACTTACAAAAATCCAGGTTGATGACAAAATTATTAAATCTTCACTTTCTTTCTCTATTTATGACCAAATAACAGAACCAAAATTTCCTTGCCGCAAAATTTTGCAAAGAAACAAAGACAATCTTACGAGCTACACTATGAGATTATCTTATTAAGAGGTTGTGATTTTACGACCTTAATTAATTGCTCTGTGCTTTGGTGCTTATAACAGCAGTAAGGCCCATTACTTGACATGTATTTTAATTTCAATGGCTAGTTGGTCAATGATACTTCTTTACATGGAAGGACTCTGAAACACTAATTTATTGGCATTATTATATGGACATACTTGTAGATATTGAAGACAATCAAATCTAAGTAAGTATCTAATTATAATGTCATGTTCAGTTTACCAAAACATTAGTTTTGACACAAATAATCATGAACGTGGACTTAAAATTTCATATAAATATACAAAAAGCACATTGAGCTAATATGCATTTACTTAATAAAATAAAAGGTAACATTGCCTACCATTGATATTCCACTGCTGATGCATACTGATTTAAGCTCTTCGTTCTGAAGCAGTAAAATATTAATCTTTCAATTAGCAAATATTACAACAATACACCTGCCGAAAACTCCATTTGTTCGCAAGAGACGAATAACGCAGACACTGCTGATGGAGATGTAATCACGTGATTTATGACTCTATATGAGCTGGTCACATACATGTAGATAGATATCAGGCACATACAGTAGAGGAAAAAATTGCAAAAATGCCATTTATTGACTTGCATTAATGCTTACTACTTTACTACAAGTACTCGGCACTCCAGTACCCATTGACTTTGTATAGCGGCAGTTGTCGTAGACCGAATATTTCAAAATGCAGTACAATAAAAATGACTTACGACATTTTACATAACAGAAAACCGAAATTTTAATGACTATTAATATCCATAGATTTCAATAGTTTATTTCTTTCTAGTAATAAGAATATTTTCGAATGGAAAATTGTAGCAATGTTAATACAGCAATATAATTGTCTGCGTAGTTTATTAACAATTCTAACGTATTTCGCACTGGTTCCATTATAATTTATTTTGAAACGAGAGTTGTATGGGTTATTTTTTAAAGAAATACGGCCGACTGGTAAGTTCTATTCAACCTAAATATTCATGTTTGTGCAGTAAAATATTTCGGCTAAGAACGTCCTAAAATTCGTACGTTGATCCTGTGCTCGGAGTACCTGCGGGAGTTTTCAAAGCTTTCAACAATCGAACTTCCATGGTGGTCATCCATCCATTTACTAACCGGCATTATCGAAGCTTAGCTTCGCTTATTTGACGTGCACCTTAACCGACAGAGCTAAATCCGGCCCCTAGCTTAAAACATGACACGCAGATTTAGTGGAGTCATTTTGTAGGTCTATATTGCTTTTTCTTATAACGACTGACAGCTGTGTTGGTAGCGCGCTTGTACGAGAAGAAATGTACTAAAAGTTCGCAACACAGTAGGACCTCTTCTTGCAGTACGCATATTGACGGAAGTACATATCTAAACGACTGTAACAAACTCTTATTGCCATATCCAATAATCACCCAACAGAATTTCTCTAAAAAATAAAATATTACGATACACTACATGGGCAAAAAATAAATTCATCGATACATTCATAAAAAATCAGCAGTAGAGAAAATGAAGAAATACCGCGTCATCAGCGACGCTGTTAAAGATAAATGATGATAGCTTACTACTTGAGCGAGACGAAGCGCCGACACTCCCAGCCTGATCGTCACTGTCTGGTCCTGACCTGTCTCAGCTCGCCCTCGGATCACGGCCGGGGCCTCGGGTAGTCGATGTGAAGGGACCAGCAGGTCCGATATCGTCACCAATCTATCACTCGACCTACCCCTGGGACTAAAATCTGTTAAGATATATTACAATAAAAACCATTCCGTCATATTCTGCGCTTATTTCAATGTATTATTCTGTTTTACAAATTTAAATTTTCATTTTTTCGCTTTTATAGTTCGCGTAGGCTGCATACCGAACTGTGTATACTAAATCATTGACATAAAGATAGCATAAGTTAAAGTAAAAATAAAAGATAGCAAATAGTTCTGGAAAATTAAGGTTAGAAAATAGATTTTAACTTCTTAGAAAACAATAAAATTGATATTTTATGTTAAATGTCAGATATATCTCTAATGTTGCTTAGCCAAAATTAGACATGCACTTTTTGCAGAACAAGAAATGCTTTAATTAATATTATCTTTTATAATTTGCGCCTGTTTGCAAAATGTGAAACCAGAATATAAAACTTAGAAAGCTATTACTTAATTATAGAAATTTAATTGTAATTCGTCGATCAAAAGCTATAGGAATTGGACTGTAGGTCACAAATTGAAGCTCAATTTCATTTATCTAATGCCCCTATTAAATCACATTTATACAATACAACGATAATTTCTTCGCAATGTCAATATAAAGAGATACTTTTGATAATACTGCTTATTTTTAATACAGCAAACGTATTATTTTTCACTTTATCTTTATCGACATCATCAAGAATTCATACTGTATTTCTTTGGCAAAGTTTAAGTTTTAATTTAATTACATCTACAAATACTAATTTTAAAGATAAGAGATTGTAATGCCTTTAATGCTAGTAATAATATCAATTTGCTATTTACAGTTTGCAGCTGTCAAATTGTCCACCAATATTAATAAAGGGCTTCCTGGTCAAACTTTTGCGCTGGTTACCATCAACTCTCACTTCAAGAAAAATATATTCTGATATTAGACGCATGCGAGTCAATTTATGTGAAACTACGTCAGAGTTCCTTCTGGAGAGATGATAAAGAGATACTTTTGATAGCAAAAGGATGCTATTCAAACTACTTTGAAAATTATAAGAGTAGCAGCATATAACTATTTATTAAAAAAGGAATAGAACAAAATTTAACGCTTTTATTACGCCCATAAAGCAGTATAAATAAAGTTTAAGCCATTTTTATAGATTAGCACATTTTAATGAATTTTTATGTATTGTTCATCCGCTGCATTTTGGCATCATAGTGCTGGATGTTGTCAGTGATAACAGAAGCTCTTTTACTTTTATTTCTTGCTGCTGATGTTGTTGTTGTAGCAGTTGTACTTGAGGTTTCTATTGCTGATACTCTTTTCAGATATATTGTTAAATCAGGTTTAGTTGTTACCAGTTTAATGCTACGCTTTTAATGCCTATTTTGGGCATATGACATGCCGCAAGTATTATAACGTTTCTTTGCTGAGTTGCTGTTATTATAATTTTCTTTATTTTCTTGCTTCTTTTCGTGGTTATTAGAAATCGCTACCTTTTAATAGTTCATCGACTGTTAACGGCTCGCATTTAAGAATAATCTTCCTATATACAGCGGCTTCTTTCAATCAAATCTATTCATTACTCGATATTCTAAAGCGAACCTAAATCAAATACTAACCGAGCTCGACTTCGCTTAATTTCGATTTTGTAGTGACGCTCACAATTAACCAAGTAAGTACGCTCCAATTACTATTCTACTTTTTATCTGTCTGATGGTGAACTGAAATATTTTTGGAATGCTTACAATAATGTCTACTATAAAAAATTGAACTTTTCATAAAAGTACTTTCTATATCGTATTGCCAGTGGTATTGTGGCTTTTGGATATTTGAATTACTCTATCATAATTACAGATATAACCTTTTACATAAAATAATTGTCACTGAATGCTTGAATAGCAATTTAGATTTAGATAAGTGTGATTATATTGATTATGTTAATGTTATAAATAAAAATGCAATTCAGAATGATGACTCTACAGGTAAAATAAGATATAAATTGTGGATTTAGTATGAAGGTATATTGACCTAATTAAATTACTGATAGTCAATCCTAAGATAAGTAACGATTTTAGTTTAAATTTCTTTCTTTAATGGTTAATCCGTAGTTTCTGTTATTCTTTTCGTTATGATTTTTCATTTATTGTTATATTCTTACTGCCATGCATATTGGTGAATAAAGATAAATATATTATTGTTGTTGATGAAGGTTTGGCTGTTGCTAATATAATTTTTTTTCTTGGATTTGCAATATATTCTGTCCAGTTTTATTGAATAAGTTTACAGAAATCTTACAAGTCACTTACATGTATAATTAAACATTATTTTACGTAAATCAATAATAACTGATAAGCCGCTAACCTTTCTGACAGACGTAGCGCAGCCTGTAGTTGCCTGGTATACCTCTCAGCCTCCAGCCCTGCTGATCATGTCCATGTGACACTGCCAGGTACAACTCTACTTCCTTGCTTTGTTTGGGCACTTGCTTCTTCTTCAAAGCTGACACTGAAACTGTTCCACATTTAGATGATTGTTATTCGATCCAAGATGCCAAGATTCCATTCATAAGTGGACATGGATAGGAAAGTGTAAGACAGAGAGGAGTGGAGGCGTTATATGCCATGGACGTGCCAGTAGGCAGTGTACTGAGAGAGAGATATTGTTCATATATTTTATTCATAAATATTTGAAGACATATACATGTAGTTATAAATATCGTTTTATAAATTTCAATGCAAACAATTCTTTGGCCAAAAATATTTGCTTCATATTACTTCGTATCTAACATTGTCATTTATTTCTTATATTCAGATTCATGTCTAGAAAGAATACTGACTTGTGGGTAATGGGATTATACCCAACATCTTGTGAATTACAGAAAAAAACTTAGCCTACCAGGCTATTGATCGAGAGAGTCGATAAATTGGTTGGCGGATGAATCTTCAAGTTTTAAATGTGATTCGAAACAATTTCTCTTGTATTGGTCAATCAACAAAATGTAATATAAAATCCTTAATTACTAAGATTTGTTAATAGTTTAAATACATATCTTAATCTTGAATAACTTCTTCAATCATCTTGCAATTGCAAAATAAGATTCGCAATGTAACGCCATTTAAGCCAAAAAATATAGCTATTAATCTCTTTTGAATCATAATAAATATGTTCAATAGCATTTCAGATTTGTTGCTAAATTTAGAAATTGTTGCTTAATTAAGGGTTGTCCCTTAAATGCCTGTTATTCTACAGCATTTGTAATGACGCTGTATTATGCAATGCACAATTTTATGTACAATGTTTTACAAATATCGACCACTAGTGCTTCCCAAATAGAGATTAAAAGATAAAATGTAACTGACGCATTGTGTGGCTAATTAAGGTTTAACTATGAATGGCATGTTTCTATTGTTGCTTAAGTTGTTCATTGCAAAACGAAAAATAAAATTCAAGTATAGTTAGTGAAGTCTTAAGCACAATTCCAATTTGTTAAACTACAAAAGAAACCAATATTTGCTAGAAAATAGGCTCATTTATCAATGTATAATAGCTTGGTCTTTTATGCAGCGGATGCTTCCTGATAGTCTCTTTACAAGAGCGTTGAAATGTCCAAACCTGGTCAATAGCAAATTAGTATTTTTGTCCGCATCGCATTTTATTTGCGGTCAATTTTGCTCTCGGTCGTTCGTATTACTCGAACTTTTTGATATACGCGTAGCTCTCAATAAATACGTTACGTTCCATTCTGTTTCCATGTGATGTGAAGATTAGCTCGTTATCGATGTCTAGATTCCGGACACTAAACATGAGATTTGCCCATTCAATGCTAATATCCAGTATGATGCATGATACGGGACTGCAGTCGAGCTGGTGCCTTAAATTATCTTGTCATCAGGGATCCGGTGTCGAGTGTGAGACACGAAGCGACCGTTAAAGCCTCTCCAGGATTCGATCAGCTGGGAACTGATCCAGATAGACATGTCCCAATACTTCCATCAAAGGATTTCTTTAATCCGATCAACCTGATTGTAGACGATAACAACTTCCAGCAATAAAAGTGAAGATCTTTAGCTGCTTGTATAATTTTTATTTTTATTAAGAAATTTATGATACGTTATTATACGTTTGAATTTGTACATCTGTGCTTTGATTATGGCTTTTCACATTTCATTATTGGTGAAATATGTTGGTAACTTGGAATATTACGTGCATTCCAAATTTGTTGATGATATGATCTATCGTTAATGAGTAACGTATATTTCAACACTTTACTGTAAATAACAGGCATACTTCTTATTTCTCAAACATATTTAACAAATTTCACAGTTTATTAAACTTTCAGCTTTTATCTTAAACTTGTTACTTCTCTCTTGCATAGTCCTGCGCTTCATATATTGTCTGGGACGGAGATCTGACCTACTTAACGATTAAGACCTTAGACCTCTAGATTAGACCTTTAGATTTAGACTTCTTTAACCTTAGCATACGCTAATTCTTTAAGCGTTAAAACGATGCAAGGAGTAGCTGCAAATACCCCGCTGTGTTCTGCACAATGGCAGGTCTATCAGAATAATCTATATCGAATCATCTGGCATTATTATTCTCAGTCTCTTCATAACACTCTTCGTTCAGTTTGCTGCTATATTTTACTCTTTATATAAATTTCGGACCGAAATATGTTGATTAACAAGTACTATCTCTCAAATAAATGGACGTAAAAATAAAACATAACATTGACAAATAAATCTCGACGTTTAAATCATGACCTTAAAACCCTGACTTATCGTAAATCAATCGTAATAAATCGTAATCTATTAAATCCGAACGAGAGATCCTGACCTGCAAATTCTGGTGAAAAATCATATTGTGCTTTCTACTATCATTAATTATGATTTGCTTGGCCGTGTTCCTAAGTTATTGAATAATTCTACGAACCACTCTTTCTGTGCTGATACTGAATTATCGAAAAGCTTTTGCAAGTTTTTTTTAGAGATTTAGAGCTTGAATGACATTTGGAACTGATATCCATATTAACCGAATAAGCTTTTCGAATTTGGACCTTCATAAATCGTTATTTATTAAACGCGAGTTCATAAAGGAAATGAGAGATTAGGAGAAGGAGGGCAGAGAAAGTTCATAAAGACGAGAGCAGATGTGAAAAGTGTAGTGAGAAGTAGATAGATCGTTAAAAGTAGTGAAGTTTCAGAGAACCATATGATTAGATTTATCTACGACAACATCAATCTTGCTCAAGTAATGATTGCCTTGTGTCGATGCACGCATAGTAGAACCCTAGAACTTGCACTTAAGGAATTCTGGGCTAGTTTACAATCGCGCCGGCATGCATAATACTGTAATAAAAATATTAAGGAACTTAATATAAAGAAGAATAATAAGAGCTTACTAATTAGAGAAGTTTTAAATTTAAGGTTGGAGGGATTTTAAAAGGTTTTCTTCATTTTATTTAATAGCTAAAGATTTTTTTTTGTTCGTATAGTAGCACACATGACATACCGCATGTGCTACATAGTTTCCTTTCTTGGTTTCTGTTTTTTGCAGTTTTCGTTATTTCCTCCATTCCTCTCCATGGTTATTAGTAATCATTGCCTTTTGTTCGAGAAAATCGAGAAAAGATTAGAAAATTTAATGAAATAAAGTGTTTTCATCTTTCTAGTGAACAGTGGCATAAATAGAAATCATCATCGTCATCATCAGTTCATTGCGTTCTGAAGAAAACATAGTGCGGAAACATTCCTCTATTTCTTTTCTGTCTTCAGCAACTCTCACAGCATCTTCCCATGAAATGTCAAAGTTTTCAAATCTTTGTTTATCGTGCTGAACCAAGCACTTCTAGGTCTTCTTCTTTTGCTTTTTCCTTGGCTTGGTTTCTAATTTATGTCTTTGCATATCTATCATCAGACATTCTTCATACGTGACTCAAGAACCTTACCCTACTTTCCGAAACTATTTCATCCAATATTCATTCTTCAAACCTTTCAAGTACTGTTTCATTTTAATGTGCTCATAATAATGAATTTTTAGGATTCTTCTGAGGCATCATTATTGAAAACAGTTAACGTCGTGTTTAATTTAGTAGTACTTTCCCAGGTTTCACACGCATTCATCAAGACGGGCTGTACAAAGGTTGAATAAATTTTCTTCTATAATTTACCACTTCAATTCTATAACTTTTCCAAATATGTTGTAATCGTTGAAAGACGTCATATGCCTTACCGAATCTACATTCCACATATTTTTCAATGATCCTTTTTGGGATATTGTACTACCTAGCTACGTGAACTTTTTTACTCTTTCAACTACTCTCTGATTGACTGCTATGGTAAATATATCTGAAACTGAATACAAAGAATATAATTAGTGCTGTAAATAATGCTCAGATAGGCTGTTTAGTGTATTTTTAAGTCCGGCCACTATGAAGAAAATGAAAAGTTTAGCATATATGTTCAAAATATATAGATAGAAACTATTAAAATGTTGAATACTTCAGATAAAAACGCTACTAACAAATCATGTTAGTGTATGATTCAACAGTGAATTTGACCTATTTTGTAGAATTAGTTTTTGATGATTAGACTATTAGATTAAAATGGAGAAACACGAAATGATATAATGTAAAAGATCTTACGACAGTTTAAAAAACTGTTTTGATACGACACGCATGTTACATATTATAACTTTATTTCCTTGCATGTATGGAAGGTTACTCTTATTCCAGGGCACATGTTAGTGTCTTCTGACCGTTGTGTCCTATCTTTCCACTAGAACTGTATATAATAAGCCACTGGTTATACTTTATTTAATATGCTGACTCCAATGCTGTGTGATATGTGAACAAATTATTTATAAGTCTCTCTGGTATGATAAATAAATGAAATTAAGCAAAATACAACGTCCCATACCTGTCGGATATCCGGGCACATCCCACACCCAGGTCTCATCAGCGACGGTCCCGGCTGTCCACCACTGCTCGTGGGCGAGCTCCTGACCCGCCAGCGCCACCAGCCGACGAATCTCGTGCCTGATGAACTCAAACTCGTCGTCAGAGTCGACAGTGACGAGAGTTGAGCCCAGCCTGACGCAGTGGTGCCTAGCATCCTCCCTGGACAAGTCCTTCTGGCGTGAGGCGTCCATCACAAACAGCAGCTTCTTAGTGCCGTATGTCACCCACCCTGCTGCGGGGTAAGATAGATATAGGCATGGAAGCTAATATGATAGATTTAGACATGGAAGCTAATATGATAGATTTAGACATGGAAGCTAATATGATAGATTTAGACATGGAAGCTAATATGATAGATATAGGCATGGAAGCTAATATGATAGATATAGGCATGGAAGCTAATAAGATAGATATAGGCATGGAAGCTAATATAATAGTCTGCTATATTACCTTTTCTTCAGAAGACTAAACTGAATACAAAGATAAGGCTAATTTAATGTGTGCTAACGTAAAACTAGACACCTGAAGGGTCTGGAATACGAACACTTGGTACACTGCATTGCAAGGAAATATGCTAGTAACTTAGCAATCAACTTGTACAACTGACAACTTCCAAATTTTATTGGAATTATGCATCACAAACTATGCATCACATTTTGGAAGAGTGCCCTACTTCAAAGATGGATGGTGGCTTGGCTCGTCTACTTTAGTTTCTTTTATAGCTGGGATGTTTTTTATGAAAACGTTACTAGATTCAGTTTGTATATTTTATGTTTTACTGGCAACGCCTTGACTTTCAATATCCATGATACAGATATGTATTCTATATATTTTTAACATTAAATGGGTCCCTGTAAGTGCTTAGTGACTTGGTTTAACCCTGATTCTGCAATTATGTGCTATTTAATAATTATTTATATTACATTGTATTTTTCCTATGCAAATCGAAATTTTAAATAAATAAATAAATAACTATAAATAGGTAGGAATTAACGACTGAGTTTCACCGTACAAGTTACATATATGTCTATAAATAATTAAATATTGCATAGCATTGTCCTCTCTTGGATAATTTGCAATAATGTAACGTTTTAAAAACAGTATCGTAGTGTTAAATAAGTTGGTGGGGCACATTTAAGTCTCTTTTAGAAAAAAAGAGTCTAAATTTACTTCCTGCAGCTACAGTGATAGCATGCTGAAACGCTGGCCAAGCGGGAAAAATTTCTTTTTATCATTGACGTCGTGTCATTATCATTGTACTTTATTTTCATTACATCGAATCATTCACATGCTGGAGAGGCCAGCTCTATAATATGGACACCCAAAACTCTGATAGCCGTCTCTGTTCATTGGAAATGCTTCATAAATAATTCTAATATCTCCCGGTATCGCACTTGTTACATTCCGGACTACTGTATCATAACTTTTCACTAGTATAATGGGACTGCTGCGACATAAAACGTTCACTCAAAGCTACGCCAGTCTCAGTGCCTGCCAAGCAAATCGATTATAATTAATTCAAAACAAATCATAGGTTATTTGGTACCTCAAATTGAAATCATAATATACTAACTGCCCTTGTATACCGACAACTTTATTTAAATAAATTGCAGGCTACTTTTAAACTTTTTCTAATAACTTTCTTTGAATACTTTAATTGAATTTGCGTGTTGAGGGCATTAGTCATAGTTTGGCTCAGCCGAGATTGAGGTGATATAGATAGTGAGAAAGTGATAAAGGCAGAGGAGATACAGCGAAGAGGGTTAGGAGGGAAGCGCTGGAGGTTAAGTTAGAGTGAAGTAGCTCGAAATTGACATGGGAAGCGGTGATTAATATGGATATGAAAAGCCAGAGAACTATGTTTATTTTATATCAAACATACAATCAGGTAAAAAAATACATATACAGACACTGTGGGTCATCAATGCAGACATCCTATCTAGTTGACAGCCTTCCTCGCCAGCGGAATAGACAAATCACACAAAATAGCAAAAAAGAAAATAGAAAATACGAAGTAGGGGAATCGAATGATAATACGGCATAGGACAAAGAGGAAGTGAATAAGTCTATTTAGAGAAGACGACGAGTTTAATAACTTTCGTTGAACATAACATAACATAACAACAATTAGAGTGCTACACTCATCAGTGACTATATTGAGCACTATTCAGACAAAATCAAGGCAGCGAACAAAACCAAGTTCCAAAAATGGTGCAAATTCCAAAATCCAGAAAATCAGTCCAAAGATATTGAGAAGTAGAGAAGAGGAGGTTTACGCTCTGATCGCAACTCATGGACACTGGATGAAAAAGAGATATTGAAAAGGTGGATATTCAACTGCCAATGGAACTATGCATAAGAAGGCAAAATCGAAAAAAAACAATAAACGATTAATGAGATTCAAACGAAGACTTCTGAAGATTGGATGGAAGAGAATTCCAGATCTATGGTGCAGCATGCTGGAAAGAACGATTAAGTAGTTAGAGCGTGAAGGTAAACTAAGTCTCACAAGAGTAATTAATTGAGAAGACTGAGTAACAGCAGGTTGCAACACTTTAATCTTAAATCAAGGTTATATATCCTTTTTTATACTCGAGGTGCATATATAAATATGTATAAATTTCAATTTATAATGCGATAATAATAATGTAAATATTGAAATATGTATATAATATTTCTTGTTTTGAAGCTGCAGCTTACCAATTATACTAATATTTTCTAATTTTTAATAGCAAACTGCATTCCTATTAATGGATTGTCTCATAAATGTCAGAACAAGGAACTTTGAAATATTTACATGAGAACAGGACCTTTACATAAACATGTCTGCATATGTATGGATTAAAATAGCGCACTTTAACGTAATTGACATTCTTCGTGAAATATACTGCAAAATAATATGAGTGAGTAAATCGGAAAAAGAAAATTATTCGAATGTGGAATAGCAAGTTTTCTGCCATTACACTAAATTGCCTCAATAAATTAATCGGTATCCTACACATACATATATCCGACCTAGGATTGGTATGCGTGGGTTGAAATCCTGGGCACGTCCGTCACGGATATCACTTTGGAGAGATGAAACTGACGTTAACATCGGTTTTACAGTTTTTCAGTAATATCATTAAGAGATTTATTTCTACCAGTCCTTATCTATGGACTTCCTGCGCCACCAAAGTCTTCGAACTACGAATCACTTGTCAGAAAAAAATGCTCTTAGTGGTTATCACTTATCAGTAAAGAAACCTGCTGTTTACAATAAATCCCAAATGTATCATATTGATCCATAAGATTGCAATTTGCTTTGCTAAATTAAATCAACAACAATTGTGGTTTCAGTGAGTACACAAACAATACACAAGGCATCGCTGTTATTTGTCTGTCGTCGAAAATAGCCGAAGCTTCAAATTTATATTGGCACTTGGTCACTAATACTCTGATGCTTCAAAAATAGTCTCCCTCATATTACTCTTGAATTTCAACTTCATAACACTACTTATTAAAAATCGTATAACAAAGAAACTTATTAGTTAATCTTTACTCTATAATTATAACAAGTATTTTGTTTTGAAAATTGCAATAATCATATATCTATCGTAATAAATTTACGGATTGCCTCACTAAGTTATTAAAGGTACTGTGTTTAATTTATAATTTTAAAGCAGCCATCCACTTATACGAAACATTTTACGAGGGACATGCCAATTGGCGAATAAAGGTACAGTGGTACCCTACCGAGAACTAAATGTCCAATCCTCTCAGTACTGTAAATATTATCCTATCCCTGGATCTGTAAAACTGTGCTTCATAGAATATTAATATCCGGACCTCCTGCAAATCTCAAATGTGTCCAACAGCAACAAACCTGCGGTAACAACGAATGCAAGATGAGCATTGATTTTCAATTTACTCTTCTATTCTAGTGCGAGATATGTGGTGACCCTTGCATCTCCCTCAGTGTCTAAACAAAACCTCAAAATGTTATACTGCTACCAGAGGGGCATTCGTCGCCTGCAGGCACCATCAACGCCGCAGTATATCTGCAATTAGAGATATCCTAGCATTATCAGAGTGCTTCGACTGCTGATAATGACTTCCTTCGAATTCCAACTTGGAAACATTGCTTCAATGTACTACCGTATCAGGAATAAAAAAGGTTTAACGTCCGTTTCCTCATACAATGATGATGTCAGGGTCGTCCCCCATCACATATCACTACAGATCGATTCACCCCAAACGATCTGAAAAACACGTGCTGAAGAGAATTAAAAACAGTGCCGGTCCGGTTATCAAAAAAACAGTCATGCAAGATGAAAAAAAAATTTATGGTGGGAAGAGATGTTTTTTTCAACTTACAACGGAAAGTGGAAGTAGTAGAACATGAGCGAAGATCAGGAGGCAGATAGTTCCAAACAGTAGGAGCGGAGAAAGAAAATGAACGTCTACCTAACGAAGTGAGAATATTAGGAATTTTGAGCAGTTTGGTATCGGAAGAACGAAGCTAACGAGAAGGTTGATATTGGATTAGGAGATCAGAAAGGTAAGAAGGTTTACAAAAAAGGAGTGTTTTGAAAGTTAAAAGAGCAATTTTATACTTAATTCTTTGAACTGCTGGAAGCCAATGAAGGTTTCTAAGCAAGGAACTAGAGGTGGCCTGAAGCCTCGAGGATCGACAGACAAAACGTGCTAGAGTATTTTTAACGCGTTGCAAACGCATGAGAGAAAAAGAAGGTAAACCATATAGCAATGAATTGCAGTAGTCAAGTTTAGAATGAACTATTGAGTTGGCAAGAATTATGGATGAATTTTTATCAAGAGATGACCGTATCTGTCTGATCTGACGAATCTGGAAGAAAGATGAACGACAGACAGATGAGATATGAGATTTAAAATTAAGATTTTCATCAAATATGACACCAAAGTTTTTAGCGTTGGGAGTAGGAGTGAGAGCAAGATTTTGAAAATGGATGGAGGAATTGGCAATTTTGGTTCTTTGCTGGGGAGTGCCGATTTAAAGATATTCGGTTAAAGTGGTTGACAGAGACGATTACTGCAAAACCATGAATACACTTTTAAATTTACTGAAGGAGTTTATTAAAGGAGTTAACTGTGTATGAAAATCGAAGTAATCTTTAGATCCTCTGAAGTATTGAATAGGCACAAATTATAATCTCTCGAATCATTAAGGAACTTTCTTATGAAATTTAAAAAAGTAAGGATTGAAGAATATTGCGCTATTTTGATTTTGAGAAGTGTGTTTCAAACAATAGTTCTATTAAATCTAGGGAAACCAGTTCATAATGTTGTACTTGTTGTTTCGATGATCTTTGACATTTAGCAAGCATAAAATGTTTTTTGCAGTTTTAAAATTCTAAATTTATAGTTTGAACAAGAAGTTTTAGAACTGAACTAATTTTTTTCTTTATTTTGGACTAAATAGTGAACAGTTTATCGGTTGAAATATTGTTCGACAGCGGCTTATTAGGTGCAAAGTTTAAAACTAGTACTCTACAGTACTTGACATGCTATCGAACAGGAAACTGACATTAAAATTGGCTTTAACTGGACTTTATTCGTTTATATATATATATATTAGTTTCTGCTCATTATTTTGCTTTTTACCCGCACTGGATTAAAATTTTCTAGTCAAGAAGTTTTAAATTCAGCCGAATAGTTAATCGGTAGGCCTAGTTGACTAAACTTGACATGAGTTGACTTAGACTTGACTGAAGAGATAACGATACGTCAGCGCACTTGTTAATGGAATCTACAAAATTATAGATATTAATATTATTATTAACAAATAATAATCCTAGTTTATAATAATCAATATAACTAGAAACGTTTTATCAATTGCTACTTACTGCCGGCTATGGCTGCTAGCTCAGTGCTCTCAGAACTAACATATCAAAACAATATAAAATATATTACAAAAAAAGAAGTAAAATTAGAGTTAGTATTAACTTTTTTATTTCAGAGTTTTTATAACGAAAATATAACTTGAAATTAAGTCTGTAATATTGTTGCTAATAGAATTTCAGTTTTGGAAAAAATATAATAGTTCGTGTAATTATTCTTGAACTTTTAACAATTCAGTAATACTTCTCCTGGAAGAAATAGATTTAGGGATAGGGTAAGACAAGGTCTGATTTTGTCAGTACTATTCACTTGGTTTACGTTGGCCGTGGTTAGTAACTGAATGGATGACCTCCATATAAGACTGAGCTTTGAGTGAAAATGAAATCCCCGGAGGTTGGAAGGTTATTCTTTAATTCGCGCCGGTTGCAAACGATGCGCCAACAAAATGCAGCGATTACTAATAATCATTTCGAGGAAATGAAGAAATAATAAAAACAACAAGAATGTGTGTTTTAGAAACAAACGTCTGTGCATTCTGATCCTGTGCCATTAAAAGTCTCTTCCGAACATCAGTAACGATCCTGATATTAATTAAATATTGATGAGGACTGATGGAAGTAAGTTGCTAAAAGATGTGGGATTTGAAGATTATCAAGTTATACTTGCAGGAAGTGAAGTTGTATTGCATAGGATTATGGATGGTTTGAATGTCACAGTATTGCGTTATGGAATAATGTTAAAATTTCTAGAAATTGCAGAGCAGTAATTAACATTTTAAAGAGAACGCAGTTTTAGACAGTTCATAAGTTTACAATATATGACAACACAATTACAAATGATGGCTAATGTGCGCCGCCGGGCATTAACTAAAGAATAAGAGAGGCAATATACGCCTTTGGAAAAAGAAAAACCTCGTAGCGAAGTGCATTACAACATCTCTAGAAGATAAAATTGGCGACACTACTTACACCAATGCAAAAGCACTTACGTTAGACCTATCGGATACAAGGAAAATAGAGGCGTTGTGCATGTGGTTATGGAGGCAGATGGGAAGTATTAGTTGGACTCACAAAAATAAAAAAGAAGTTTTTCAGAGCCGGTAGAGATAGACAGTTAACAAATGTGATATGAAATAAAAATAAAAATTGATACTTAAGACACCATAGGAGCGATAGATTGCTAAGAGATCTATGAGAAGAACTAATTGAAGAGAAAGGAGTTATAGGCAGACCAATACATAGGATATTTAACAATATGATAAAAGATATATATATTGAGATGGAACGGAAAGCTAAATATATAATAGCTTTGAAGAATGATATGCCATAAAGATACCGTTAGACAGTACGTCAGTAAGGAGAGTAAAATGGTAGCTTTTTATTCCTCGGATCTGACAACTATCAAATGGTACGATCATGGCCATTAATCAATTCGGAATAACTGAAGCGGACATTTAAAAACCCAAACATCACGGGGTATATTTACTTTGATAACATCTCTATAACGCGATGATTCTGCTTAACGTCAAGCTCATCCTCTTAATGATAACAGAGCGGAGTCAATAAAGGATTGTCTGGTTATCACAAGTACATCATCAGGAGCGCAGCGATGCTAGAGATACGTTAATGGTTTCTTTGCTCTCGACCCAATCAGTAGATTATGAATTGAAATGCACGGCATGCACCAGGTTTTTCGTCCGAAAAATCTTATAAGGAGTCCATCAAGTGGATACTTCACGATTAGAGATTTTAAGGAATAAATTATGAAATATAAAACGATGCATCGATGATTCGTAAGATACTGACATCCAGGACGGCTATTGTTTATCAAAGACTGACAGATAGAATTAATTTAAAAATTGCTGCTATTTCTTTTTTGGAGATATATACATACATATATATATATTATATATATATATATATACATATATATATATATATATATATATATATATATGTATATATATATATATATTTCGACAACAACCTCAATGTAAAGTCGCATACATAAAAAGTGTACAAAAAGAGAACTAAAAGTACAAACTTACAACAAATATAATCAGTGATTCAATTAATTAAAGCAAACCCAATACCATTCAATCGGTCCCTTGAATGGAATGAAGACACAAACTCATTTTAGATCTCATCCAACTTTATATCTGAGAGGAATTATATATTTCCATCCGTCAGCTCTAAGAGAAATCGATTAACTAACATTTCGAACTGGAAAAGTACAAAACAAATTGTAATTATACTAGGATTAAAAGCGAAATTATACTGCAGCCTGGATTTTCATCGATTTCAAGGACAAAGAACAGGATGGAATATAGGCTTTATAATTTATAAGACGGCTTCGAGAGAAGGTAATCGATATTCTCCTTTTTCTTATTGTGCGAAACTGAAAATAAAATTGATTTTTTAGTTGATTAATTGATGATTGATATCAATTCAGTGACTACATAAGAACAATTCATTCCTGACATCCACAAGTCTATACTTTAGGACTTAAAAATATCGTATTTCTGTATCGTTAAATAATATATAAAATACAAAGAGTTTGCAGCAATTGTGTATCACGAGCTAATGTTAAAGCTAAATGATACAAATACGTTATAGTGAAATGATTATCTCCGATGACATCTGTCACGTATAATATCTCAAGATACATCAACATTGAGCAGTTTAGTCAATTATCCGTGTTACCAGTTCAGTGAACATCCGGGATTTTATTCTCTGATGAGCACTACTGAGGAGTGATCCAAGGACTTAACTAGGGGGCCGGAACGGGGGCTGCTTCGCCCACCATATGAAATGGCTGCCACCATAGATCCAAAACTATTTGTATTAATTTTTAACTTATGACTTATCCTTATACATTACCATTTTAAGTTCCACTGCTATAATTTTAGGCTGTCACACTATCGCCATTCAATGAATGAAAACATTACTGTCTACATCATTGAATCCCAGGATCTCATGAAGAGTTATTAATAATCTCATAACAATGTCTGTAACTTGACTGAACATTGAGCTATTTGGACATATGTTGCCTTTAGCCGTTATTTACCCTAGTTTAATACAAAAATAAAAAAGAGAAACAATTTATGCCTAGAAAATGTAATGTTTGGAAGCTATCCTGTCCAAACATTCCATGTCTTAGATTTGTTATTCCATTCCATGTATTCCATGGCAAAGATAATATTTGAGTGGGTACACAAATCCAGCAATCGTTTAGTATCATTGGATTTGACGCAATGCGGTAGTTAAGGTTTTAAGACAGACTTTATCGGTGCAGCTCAGAATGCGATTATCTCCTCAGTATCCGAAATCAATCACGTGATTATATAACATTCGACCAGCGCAGCGACTCTTATTTAATGTAGATTTACAGAAGGACTGGAGATTTCAGTTGAATTGCACGGCATGTATCTAAATGATGGAATTCACTATACACTGTACGCAGGCTTACTTTGCTTAGTACATCGAAGGCCTTGAATTACAGTTTGAAGTTAAATCAGGGCAAGACACTTTATTGAGTTAACAGATTTATGAACAGAGGAAAATAGTTTATGGACAATTTGCAAATTTTTAATAATTAGACAATTTTCGTAGCTAGGCTATTCTTTAGTAATTTAACTATTATCATCCTCTACTTGTCATATAAGCATTTACAAGTCAACATCGTATTAATTACGTGTAAATTAATTATTAATTTCTGAAAGTATATCGCACAAATAATTATAACTATTAATAATTTACAGGTAAACCAACTAGAATGTATCAATTGTACATGCACAGTTTGTAGACCAATACTGGCGTGAATTGAACTATGCAGGTTCTTTTGTCGACAGAGCTGATCGAAGAGTAAATTCTGGAATAATTATTAAACCGCCAAATAAAAAGAACACGTGGACAAAACGCATCAACATATTTACCAATACAATTGAAGGTGGACTTCCTTGAAATCATCTTTGAAGGAAAATCTAGCGATAATCCTTAAATAAAGTTGCGATTAAAACGTGCATTAAATGAAAATATTAGGCGCAAAGGACGATGTGATGCATTAAAATTAATCAACAGATTATCCACTCCAAAAAATTAATTGTTCGAACCAAATGTTTTGTACTATAGTCCCATGCAAGAATTCGAATTATTTAAATATTGATGTTTCGTTTCAGTTATTTGGCAAAACTCAAGGAGCATACACCCAAGTCATGTATGATACTAACAAAGCTAGTTATCGGCTTTGAGACTGAAATATAAATTCCCAAGGAATGCATTGTAATCGTAATAAATTACATTACAGTAACTAAAAAACTTACCACTATGACTTTCCTCTGAAACTTCAGAACTAGCGCATCCAGACGAGAAAATGAAACACAGGACAGTATATCCAATCCAGTACTTCATATTAGACATTAAATATTTGTAACATTTGTTTCTACATTAAATATTTGAAAGAGTACGTGGAACTTGTTAGAATATGTAATTAATGGTTCAAGTCCCTCAAAGTAACGGAGTATTTCATTACTAGTCTGCTTATCAATTGATAAAAGACCTTTTCTATTATTATGAATATTTAATCTAGCTTAATCTAGCTTTTATAGCGCTAGCTAAAAGGCTAGCTAAACCCTTTACCTTTTTGAATTTTAGTAGATTGGAAAGAGTTAACGCATTCTGAGGAATTTCCTGAAAAGAATTTAAATTTACATTTGGAGCTAATGTTCTACTGCTTATATACATTTGAAATGAGAAGATCGCACTATAACCTATCAAAATAATAATTTTCATGTCTACTTTTTACTATTTTGCTAAATTGCTTAAAAATATCCCGCCTCTAACATAACATAACAAAACGGCACACTGGGTCAGGAAGCACAGATGCTTGTTTAAGACCCATTTCTTCTTTCCTCTCCATGGTTATTAGTAATCGTTGCCTTTTGATGGCTCATCAATTGCAGCCGGCGAAGATTTAGTTAAACGGATTCAAGATAAGATGATGATGATGCTATAATAGTTAGCAAAAAGCCAAAATCATTTTTTACGAAGCTACGTAACAATGATTTCAAAATAATTTAAACCAATTCTAGAAACCGGCCTACTTACTTTGCTTGCTCTGAAGCTAAATTAGATCACTGGAAGAATAGAAGTTTGCGCAAATTAGACCGTAATTACATCTATTAATAATTCTAATGTACATAAATTCAATATATAATTTTAATGTGCATAAATGCTAAAATGACAAAATTCAAAGCCTAAAAATGTATACATTCTTTCTATAATTATATCCCCTATTAATCGTACAATACAATCCTTCACTCCTGACCAGGCAGATGGACTGAAGTCAGTGAACGCATATAAAGTGACTCCATCAGATGTCGCTACCATGTCAAGCAACTGGTGAAGACAATTTTGTGCAATAGAAATTTTTTACACAAATTTTCATATCATTATCAATTAATTTTATTAAAAGCTAAAAAGCTGGTAAAGCTAGGGTTAACGTCAATTTTCTCACTTGAAAGCGATATCAGTGACGGGCGAGCCCAGGATTTGAACCCCGCACATAGTGATCCGCGGTCGAGTGTCTTACCGACTACGCCACTGGCTAAGTCTGTAATATAGTGATGATTAATTAGTTATTTGACAGGATTCGATAAGTCAAGGAATAGTTAACTCAAAAGCTGATAGTACATTTTACCCAGCTAAATTATTATTCTAAAATTGAAATTTCAAGTATTACAATTTAATCTGTAGTTAGATGATATATAAAAGAAATTAAGTGACGAAGAAAATGACTTATTGTATTTAAAGGAGTCTGAAAAATTGTTAACACAATTGAACCTTTTAAAATAATGTTGGATATTGTTGAATAGGATATCTACAATAATAATAATAATAATAATAATAATAATAATATTTCTTTATATAAATTTCTATTTGTAATATTTCTTTTAAGCCGATCGATGACCTCGAGTAGCCGGGCGGCGATTCAGCACGTATTGCTTGAATCGTTTTTATCAAACCCCAGGTTCTTTACACCGGGGTTAAATAAACAAATTTAATAATAATAATAATAAAGGTTTAACGTCCATTTCCTCATACAAGGATGATGTCAGGGACGTCATTACAGGCTACAAAGCCAGAGATAGCCAAACGATTTAACATTGTAAATGTATATACGAACAGATAAAACTAAACTTAGTAGGACAAGTGAAACCTATCTTAAATAACTACGTAATAGAAATCTATCCAGTAGGAGTACTTCTTTCAAAGCGTTAATTACCTTTTATGTGCATTGAATTACATCTTCAAAGGTAATTATTGACAGAGTTGTAGCAATTTTAATACTCTTTCCAACTAACAATAACAATAATGTTCTATATTATTAACGAACTATCAATTCAGTTTAATTTTTCAAAGCATTTAATGGATTGAAGCTTATTGAATATTCGATATAATTCTCATTGTGCGAGCAGTCTGTACGGTTGGCTACTCTACACACAGCTAAACTTAAGATCGTCTTCTTCACTTTTAAGTCTCCTCTTCAAACATTTAATACAACTTACGTCTCTGTTTATTATATGATTCGCACTCATACAGTGACTCATACAAGGTTTATTTCATCGGTGCGCATGAAATATAAGCAGACCCAATACGGACTTACTATTCCATGTCGAGATATTATTTCACTTCAATATACAGGACACTGCTCCTGGACAAACGACCACAGCAACGCATTACACGGAGTTATTGTTCACCGCTAACTATTTATCTGACAATCTACCGAGCCATGAGAGGATTATCACAGAAGTTCACCGACTAGCATTATATTTCTAGCTGCCGCTAAGGATCTAACATTAAGTAGCACAATCCTGACCGTCTGTCGCGGTCTCAGAGATTTTCATTTTGGTACATAATCTAAATTTAAATACAGATGTATTTGTTAAGCTAATAATTATCAGAATTTGCTGTTGTAAATAAATTAAAAGGCTTGAGAATAAAGCGCTCTAGTGACTGAAATAAAACTTAAACAACCATTTCCACTCAAAGTTTATTTACAACAGCACAAAAATTTGCGAAGGAAGAATATAATTTAGTGTAAGCTAATTGCGCACCATCTACAACTAATTAAATGTAAACATGCCACGTTGCGACATTATCATCTATAACTTTATCTCCAGCGGGATGGAAATAAATTATTGGACAACATCCCCTATGGTCCCACACAGAGAAAGCTTCCTGACTTGGACTCTGTTCACTTCCGGGTTGCGTGCAGACTTATATCCGGCTAAACATGGCTTCCTATGTAAAATATCCGACTTCTAAAGGATCCAGAAGGGGCTAGTTCAGAACTAGCAAACTATGCAGAGTGTTTCAACACCGTTTGAAGTATTACAATTTTTAAATTATTTCACTCATTAAATGTTATCTGGTATATCTTGAAAGTTTTAACAGTTTTACATTAATTGACAAAACTCGTAGTTTGATGTGAGTTATGTCAACAAACATGGACACCGAGAGTTGCTGTTAGGTATTTTCTAATATTGTTTTGTGCTATGTGTTATTAGGATGATTCTCAAAGGGATTACAAAACATTTGGTGTGCCTAGTAAAAAGGTTATCAGTGCTAAATTTACTGTTTCGCTAGCATTGAATAGAACCAATTAACAAATGCTTTCAGGAGTTAAAATTCAGTACCCTTTCAGCCCATCAAGTTACAGTCCCCAACATTGGTCTGACTTTTGTTAATTAAACGCTATTATGATTAGTTTCAGTGATAACGTAATCTTAGATGTGTAATTAATACTCTTTTAAGAGTCGTTATGATACGAACAGTCACTGCAGGTTACCGTTATAGAACCGATTTTGTATTCGGCAAAGTTATCAGCTAATGGTTGGCTGATAGGCTTATGAATTATGAATGCGAGACTGAAGACAAATCCCAGGAGTCCAGTCAGCGCTTGTGCCTCGAAGCTCTTTGTAGCGGAGGTGTCGTGCCTTGAGATAACATTCTATTTTTATAAAAAAATTCTTATGTTTCTTGTTCGTTGTTCTTTCGTTCAACAACATAGTTTCATTGGCATTCGTAACGTACTGAAACGCAATTCAGTAATTTCATTTCCGTATCTCCAGAGCAACACACAGTTCAACTTGAATAGCTTCAGTCCGATTCTATTCTATTCATTGAAACCAGACACGTAAACTAATAGTTTACTCAGTTTTGTATAAGCATGAATTAAACTAATGCTCTACCTTATTATGTATGATATGATGCTCTAGTGCGATAGCAAAGTACTAAATACATCAAATATTTTGCTAAATAAGTATTACGCCAAGGCATTCGATTGTTGATTGCAACATCAAACAAATTTGTTTGAGAAGAGTGATAAGTAAATGTTGATAAAAAAAAGCTTTGATTACTTAAAATATTACACTGGTCAACAGTGATTTTTCATCAAGCAAATTATTGGGTCGCCTATATAGGACTTTCGACGCCGATCCTAAATATGCAAGCAGTTTTTCTCTATCACGTCTAGTTTTTGTGATGAGGCATATTATATTTTTATATTATTCGCAATTTTCTGCAGGTTTGTTGCGTACGCATTTACCTATACGGACCTTGATTAAATTTTTTCTTCATAGTCTTTGTAATTGGGAATTTCCACAAGACGTCATTATGTAAATGAAAAACCATCTTGAGTTTATTTTCATAAGTAAAATCAATCAATATGCCTCGAGAATGTAGAAACCACCCGGGTACATTTTGCTCTGTGTGTGGTTCACTCACTCCGAAGTCGCACAAGAGAACTATTGCGAAGGATATTCGAAAACAATACGGAGCGTACTTCGACTGTCCACTTGGAGAATAAAAGATAAGGTTTGGGTGCCACATATCATATGCACTGATTGTTCAAATGGTTTACGAGACTAGATAAACAAAAGGAAGCCTTCCTTGTCTTTCGATATACCTATGGTCTGGAGAGAGCAAAGATATATATATCATGCGGACCGCTATGTTTCTAGCATCAACGTAATTGGGTGCCTGTGGGACAGCCGCGCTACTGATGATCACTACCACACACGAGTGGCGGCTCCGAATCACATACGAGCCAGGAAAAGAAAGTGTCAAAGAACAGCCGTTAGTTGATTTCAACAAGATTTTCATTCCACCTCTCCATATTAAACTTGGGTTAATGAGAAACTTCGTGAAAGCGATGGGAAAGTCAAATTCCAAAGGATATCAATATCTGATTGAGAAATTCCCTAGAGTTAGCTCCGCAAAACTGAAGGAGGGTATCTATGTAGGACCTCAGATTAGGTAGATTTTGGGAGATGACAACTTCGATAGAAGTCTCAATATCTCAGAACAAAAAGCATGGCAAGCCTTCAGATGGATTTGTAAAAACTTCTTAGGAAACAATAAGTCTCCAGACTACAGACAAGGAATCCAGAATTTGCAAGTTGCTTACAAATAGATAGATGGCAGAATGTCTTTGAAGATTCATTTTTTGCATTCACGCCTATATTTCTTCCCAGAAAACCTTGGAAAAACCGTGCAGTCAGTGATGAACAGGGTGAGCGGTTCCACCAAGATATAAAAGGAATGAAAAATCGTTATCAATGCTTCTGGAATGAGAGAATGATGGCAGACTACTGCTGGATGTTGCACCGAGATAATCCAAACCAAGCACACAAGAGAAAATCGTACGCACAACGGTTATAATTAAGTACCATTCGCTCCATGACAATAGAAGATGTGGTGAGCGACAAATGAGATCAGTTTCGCATATTTTTATTTGTTTTGACTGAAAGGTGTTGTAAGAAAATGAACTATAAGCTTATGCTTATTAGTTTATTCTAAGCTTAGTATGGTAAAGTTGAATCGGTCAAAACTCTACGTGATGGAAAAATTCTGGCTACAGATTTGTAATCAGAGTCAAAAAGTACTTAAGAAAAGTATATTTTAATCTCTGATGAGAAAAAGTTTTATTTTGTTGACCTGTGTTATCATAGCATTTCCAAAATATATATCATGACATTTTCAAAGTAAATATGTTACTTTTTGTCCTCTCTCATAGAAAATCAATGTAAAATTATTAGCTACTAGCTAATGAGAGTTTTAAACTTTGACGCCTTGCAGTTTTGTATTAACAGTGTATCAAAAAGTATATAGTTTGAAGCAAATGATATCGCATTACAAATGATGTACCTAAACGTTGGCTGGAACTTTGGATAAATGTTGCTTTTGAAGTGATTTTCCAATGCTTTGCCCAGTTTTTGCGTAGTCGTATTAACGACACGTTCAATTTATAGTTGATATATTATGCGACGCAGGCACTACTTTAAGATTATAAGCATAATGCAATCCATATAAATCAATGAAATGTTTAAGCCACAGTCTCTATTAACATTTTATCAGGGGGGATTCCCCAATCGGATGATCTATCCCTGGTTGTATATGGTTCGGTATGGAAAATGGAGCACCCCACGTAACTCTATCCAGCCGCCAAAATTCAGAAAAAAATGGCTGTGTGCACAAAAGTCGTTCCTTTTTCGAGAATTAAAAAGAAAAAAACTATGAAAAAATTTGGTACATGCTGACTGACTGACTGACTGTCTGACTGACTGACTGCCTGATTGATTGACTGACGGACTATAATAGACACAGCAGTATCATAAGTTACGATCCTTCACTGAGCTAACTGAATGTCAAGAACGCAAAACATTCGTATCGCAAAAATGAATTCTATTATGATTTTGAATTTGAAAGATTATTGTTAAGGTAGTCAGTCTACTATCACATGCGCTGTTTAACATCTTTGTCGACTCATGCATTGAAGCACTATAGAATACAAATACTGGCTGCAAATTTGGGCCCCTCCATGTTGGAGTAATAATGTATGTAACATATTACTGTTGTCATGTTGTCTTTGTTTACTGCGATGTTTAGCTCGAAAGGGTACTTCAGTACCTTCTCTGATGGCCGTGGTGAGCAAATTTTAGTTTCTGTTTGATGCTACATATGTTGATTCTAAGTTTTATCTGCTGATTTATCTGTTTTCACAATTATTTGTCGATGTGTGATGAATTTCTAAATAAAAATATGTACTACTACTAGATGACGTGTTGTCAATTTCACCGAAAGTGTTAGGCTTACAGTAGTTGCTTAATCAATGTTCTCTGTCGTTTAGGTGTTAATTTCAAGGCATATAAAGTATTATATGTTGATTCAGATGCTATTGTCAGAAAATTGTATACTAGCAGCAATAGTATCTTAAATAAATCTTCACATAGATCTATGAATGATCTCACTAGATTATATCTTCCTGAAACTCATTGCTTGCCAATTTTTGCTTTAATGATACAATTAGTATTGATCTGAGAAAAGACCAGATTTATAACCTAAACGTGGCTTTGAATAATGCGTTTTGATCAATCTTTCATTATAACAGATGGGAGTCAGTTAAACCTATTATGGCGGGTCTGGGTAAATTAGATTTCAGACATGTTAGGGTCAAGTTAGAAATTAATTTCTTAGAAAGAACTGCATGCTACCTAGAATGGTGCTCTAAAACATATTTCAATGAGATTTCAATGAGATAACTTTGACAACATGTGCAAGTAATTTAATTTACCTTTTAATTACTGTAAAATGGTAACAAATTGTATATCCTACTGTCAAACTATGCCATTCTTATAGAAGTCTTTTTCATGTCGGTTGGTTAAGTTTAAATTATGTAAAATATATTATGAACAAGCTTGAAAGTAACGTAACCGCAACGTGTATATCCTAGCAGACCGTCGTCATATGTAGTTGAAGTGAACGTTTTATTTAGATCTTTTGCTATTTTTCTTTCATCCGTCTAACTGGTAGTCTGGTATCATTTATATTGAATTGCTTACTATTAGGCCTATACACTACGCTATGTTAGCATCGATTTTTTATTTTGATTTGTATATTGTGTTCTTGTTTTTTTTTTCAAAACTGATGATGACGAATAAAGAGCAGCTATAGATATATTAGTACAACTTTCCTCCATTGATCATCACGTTCGACATTCTCTATCCAGTTATGCACAAGTATCGATACTATTCAAGCTTCCTACGTGTGATTGCAATCGAAACGTAGAGCTCCGACATCTGGTGAGTGCTTTGACATGCGCAACAATTCTGCACGCTAACTGTTGATAAGTTCAACAGTATTAGGCCTGTTAAATTGTATTTTTCAAAATTAACCTTCTTCTATTTTAATTTTACTTAGAGTAAAAACTGAATTTGAGTAAATATCCAAATCCAAAGTGATTCTGCTACGTATCTGCGCCATTGTATTATTGGCTAATAGATCTTTAATAGATCGGTAATAGCTATAATAAAACATCGGGGACACCAAATGTAAACAGTGGACAAGAAAACGTAAATACTGCATAGAATACCATTGAAATGTACTAGTTTCTCATAAAATTTCTAAATAAAGCTTGTTTTAAAATTTCTAAAACAAGCTTTATTTAGAAATGTTATTTACTTTGCAACCTATTATACGGATATTAATTAAAGAATAGCTTAACACTTATAGTTTAACTCTGACACCCATTATAGCGATATGCGTACATTATAACGAAATTATAATGTAGACCCATTACATTTACATGTACATATATGTATCAGATGTCAACATAAGCAAACCAGTGTAAACATGCAACAAAATATGTTTTCAATTAACGAACTGATCTATTCATCTCCCAAACAATAACATTTTCCTTTGTTATTCAGTTGGGTAAGTCACTTAGTTTAGGTTCATCCAAACAGAGACTGCAGTTGCTCTATAGTATTGCTGAAATCAATTTGACAATGTGCATAAGTGTGCATAAGTGTGCATGTGTATAAACTTTATCAATACTGTCATCATATCAAAAACTTCCGATAAAAATTGCACACTTTATACAGTTTTCGATGAAAATTGTATTTTAGTGACACAGTGCTATATATGTCATGGTTTGGCATACCGGTTCTTTGTATCAATCAATCAATTAAGCAAGCAATCAATCAATCGTTATGAATTTAACGTCCGGTTCCTCTCCATAAGGCAATGTCAAGGACGTCTCTTGCAGACTCTGTTTGCACAAACAGGCGTCAAAACACCATTCGGCGACGATCAACGATGACGATGACTAATCAAATTACAAAGGAAATGTCAAACTGGGGGGGAGGTTCTTGCTTTTGAATTAATCTTAGTGAATCGAAAGTTCAGGGTACACATATAGGGAAAGACCTACAAATGGAGACTTAGAGAAAATGGCGACCAGTAGGGCTCCTTATTACCCCCAACCGTGTTCAATGTTCATATGAATGACTATCCAACAACAATATCAAGGAAATTCTTATGATGACCTTTGCTTGGCACATCAGGCTACATAACACCTTCACAGAGCTGAAACAATCAGTGAATTATGATCTTAGTAAAAACTAATGGTTACTGTAAGATATGGAGATTAACCCCGAGAGTTAGAAAACTAATCAAGTGTATTCCATTTACATAATGCCAGTGCTGATCGTGAATTACATGCAGATATTTACATGTAGGCCTACATGAACGGTCAGAAAATTAGGCATAATGTAAACTCTAAATATTTCTCTGTAACCTACGCTGCTTCGGTGTCACCTGAAAATAACCTTAGCCAAGCTACATGTATCTGCTCGTAACAATCTGCTTGGTAAACAGACTGGGTCATCATGGGGTGCAGGGCAGACACACTTCGAAAAATTAACGGACTAGGATTTGTTTCAATAGTGCTTGATGTTGTCATGGACGACAGTAGCACTCTAATTGTTGTTGTTATTACTATATTTGGCGAATTGCAATTTAGAAGGTTCCATATTACCTCACCTGATATCACTTCTCTGCTGATGATCCACATCATTCCGCTTGTATAACCTGTATCGACACATCTTATCATTTCTGCAAAAAGTAGAAATACAGCTCCACATTTTTAATTAGAAACTATAACGACTTAACATAATTCAATAATAATAATAGCGTTTTATTTTTCAAATCTGTTTTGCTTTCATTATTCCTCTACCATGATTCTGTTCTGCTTAGTCGGCTGTTCTATTTTTTGTAAAACTCTATATTTATTTACACTGAACTTTAGCTAATTAACTAGAAGTACGTGTTCTATTTGTGAAGCTTCCCTGCAAAAGCATTTTTCTGCAAAATTGATATACATCTGCTTACTGTTTGGCAAGAGTTCGATTGAGGCATCTGGCACCAGGGGGCTTCGATGTCTGGCCTGTTACTGTTAAGATGCTATCAGTGTTATTTTAAAAATAATATTAGACATATCGGCTTTTAGTAGCTCTCCAGAGAATGCTTTATCATTTTAAGCAGCTGATGTATATTAGAACAATGTGCATCGATGGATGTTGTAACATTTTACGGTGTTTTACGTTTTTGTGTCGATATAAAATTAAAAATAATGTTTCTTTGAAAACAATTGGTATCACTAAGAAGCGGCTTGCGTTCATATGGCAAGTACGATAAAAATCCAAAGTGTCATTCACCAGGTTAGTTTTCATTCCTTAGATACATCTATAAATGTGGAATATTGGATTCGAACATAGTAATTACTGAAATATAGTTGAAAACCTAACCCTTTATGCTACTGGTATGTTCGCCCATAACATTACCCAAAAAAGTGCTTACATTATTATTAGTACAGTTTTTATGCGTCTACATTTCAAACAATTCTAGTTCCATTAGAATTTAAGCATTCTTAGCATAAAACCAATGAAGTTTGCCATTATTCAATATTGAACGGCAAATATTAGTTGTGATCATGATTAATGTCGTCTCACATGATCGATCACGTGATATTTGTCAAGTCATGGCCACGCCTCTTGTGTGTAGGCCTCTTGAGACCAAATGGATTCCTGCCTTATATGGTAAATTGTCAGAAAGTAATAGATTTCAATATCTAATATTTAAAATATTGTTTCTTTGAATGTTATCTACTAGTTTATATAATCTAGTTAGGCGAATTATATTCATACTTTGACTTTTTTAAATATCTTGTCTATTTCGAGTTATTCGAAGAATTTCATTTTCTAGAAATAGTCCGTAAATTCTAGCATTGAGGAAGACAACGCAAAATCACCTTACAGTCATACCGGCAAATGACTAGGATCTACATTAATGACTGAAATTGATAAAATTATCTTTAAAGTCATCATGCATTCTTATTCGATGGATTTATCTTAATGACCTAGCCTAAGTAAGATTTTGTTACAATGAATATCACATTAGAATAGATTGACTTTTTGCTAGTGGACCGCTCTTCAGGACTGTGATTGTGCGCTTTCCTCTCAGTCAATCAATTCGCCATCGAATTGATTATAAATTTACTGACACATTAATTTGGTAATAAATTTATTGACATAATTAAACGTAACATGGATTACAATATTAAAAGAAAATAATCATATTAAATAACCACATATACTGTATGAGGAAAATTAGAGTGAAAGATGAATGCTGAAAAGTACGAGGGTCAAACGGAGGAAGGGAAAGAGTGCGTGTGAAATACAACGAGAGATAGAAAGAGAAGGAGTGAACGAGATAGCTAGTTAAAGAGAGCGAGAGGGATAGAGAGAGAAAGAAGTTATAAATTTATCCTCACAAGAGGGAGATTACTGGAACTGTACTCTTTCAGCTGTAACCATTATGCTCTATCAGTTTCTCCATATATGCAGTAACTCCTGGCGATCAAATCTCCAGCACAGTGTTAGTCGTAGCACTGTACTGCTTCAAACGTTTGCGAGATGTCTTCATTTATTACTGGAATAAGCTTTATTAGATGGTTTTATCCGCTTAACATTAAATTAGCAAGATGGTCGTTAATGTATTAGAGTTATGGTCGGAGTATGCATTTTAGTCTCATTTTATTAGATTTTTTAAATAATAGCGAAGCACACGATAGTGCGATTTACATTATCTCTAACAGAAAAATGCTTGGGATTAAAGTCTCACCGATAGCCAGTCAAGGATTGAAATAAGGTAAAAAATTACTAATAACATCAATGCTTACGAATATTAGAGTATATATATATATATATATATATATATATATATATATATATATATATATATACAGTATATATATATACATAGGCCTATGTAATACAGGCCTCTCTCTCTCTCTCTCTCTGTCTCTCTCTCTCTCTCTCTCTCTCTATATATATATATATATATATATATATATGTGTGTGTGTGTGTGTGTGTGTGTGTGTGTGTGTGTGTGTGGGTTTGTGTGTGTGTGTATGTTTGTTTATGTGTGTGTGTGCGTGTATCTTCATATTCACAGATTATAGATAATAGATTATAGATATTTATCATATTTAAAACTTATTTTATTGATTTTTATTTACTGAGCTGAAAATTTATGATAACATATTTTACAGATATAATTTATAAATTTTGTTCTCTCCACTGATATGCACACAGTTTTCAATTTTTCTCTGTTATGTTTATAATTCTATAGTTGCATTTAATATTTTTATTTTATTTTTTATTTGTCTCACATTAGTGAAATAGTCTTACTATATTATTTTACAGTTTCAATTACTATTCTATTACTTGAATGCAAACCTCGGATTCGTCATATCACACACTAGTAAACATATTCTATTTCCTTATTCCTTTTTTCTGTTACTAATTGTTAAACGCGCAAATTGAACATCGCTTTTGCTTAAGTATAGCTTTCAATATTTACAAATTAGAGTTTTATTAGTGTAGCATTAAAATGTGTAATTATACATAAGTATACATACCTAATGGTTTAATTTGTAATGTTGTGCTAAACCATACGATGCTTTTGAAAGGTGCTAAGCTTGTTAGCACTATTGTTCATTATATTAAATAAGCTTATCGGATTCGCATGTAATGCGACTATGTTTATATTAATTAATAATTGGTGACGAAATGTTACAATAAATATCCTTCTTGTCTAATGTCGATTGGCCCCTTCCCATTTGGGTTTGAGCCGAAGTCTATAAAAACGAGTTTCGTGTTCAAGGAAAATTCAGGCAGAATTAAAATCTCCTGCCATTACTTTACTGTTAGTTTTTCCCTAGTGTGCAAGCAATGAAAAGCAATTTTGCTATGTAATATTTGACTTCAGAATATTGGGAATTTAAATAGGCCTACTAGTTTTTGAGTGCGATTTCGATTGCCATGAATTGAAAATAGAAAAAGTAACCTAGCATTCGTAGCATATGTATTAACATATATTAACTATCGATAAACTATGCTCGATACGACTTGAATATGTTAATGTGTAGGACGATTTTCATTTTGATATTATATTCAGATCATCTTGTCACATTTCCATCATTTATTGAACCTCTACTTTTACTCAATTTGAAAAGTAAAAGAGGTAGAACGCCTAACGACAGTTAGCACGGGGTTTTTTAATTGACGACTGCATATGTTATCATGAGCTGGGCCGGAGGCTTGTTGGCGAGTTGTTCGACAGCGGATCAGTAGGTGCAGGGTTCTAACCCGGTGCTCTCCAGGTCACTGACTTACTATCAAGCTGCAAGCGGACGTTAAATTTCGTTTAAGCCTTTAACGTTTATATCATTGTAGATATCGCTAAATAAAATTAAGTGAAAATTTGTAATATTTTACAATTTCTCTAACTGAAATCTATCACATAAATTTTCGCACGATATCGCTTTGAGATTAGCAGCAATTAAATCAATCACTGCACATATAATCCTCTTTCAACACGAAAGCTTCTCACAGACACGCGTACATATGCGGCAATAAATGGAAAAATACGAGTCTTCTGAACTCCGGGAGGTATTCGAAGCTTTGAAGAGATGCTCTGGGCCTCTGAACCTCAATCTCACAAAAGTCTCGATGCAGCCCGTGACCCGAGCACGTTCAAGCATCAAACGATTGAGTCTACGTGTTCATACAGACTTGAGTTATGCTGTCTGACCGCTGCAGTTGTTCTAGTGTAATTTTTAAGTATTTAGGTATGATGTTTTAAACGGTGCTATAGAATGTTTAGATATTTAGATATTTAGAGATATTTAATAATAATTTAATAATAGATAATTTTAGATATTTAGAGTCAATTTAGTTCCTCAGATACTGTAAGGAGTTCTACATTTCTAATTAATTTAGTTTTCAACGGTTTTTGATACAATTATTTGCAAACCTAAATCTAAATACAAAACTTAATATGCTAAAGCCTGTAAAAGTTTGAATTTACCCTCCTTCTTGACTAATAAATTCCTCTCACATCTCTTGTTTTTCTTCAAATTATGAAACCAAAATTAATTTCATAGTTATTTGGTATCTTATATGATATTATATTTACTTTCCCGATAGCATAAAATTACGGATATCCATATTGCATTAAATCTGACATTAACTCTAAGACAGTTGAAATTTAGGTTCAAACAAAGAAAGTGCTTCTAAATATTTTCGTTGCTGAGATATGGCGGACAGAAAAGCATCCAACAATTTTCTCTGTCAATGTGCGTCTGGTGTGTAGCAGTAGAGAACTACGCGGGTGTACGGAGTCAATTTCTCCAAGTGCTATAAAGGGATATGTGACTAAAGCGTCCAACCTGACCCCTTGACCGTCATGCGCGCATTGGACATAAACGAATAAATCCGTACAAGACTCGTAGGACTGGTCAATCCTGTATCACGTGACCCATGCTCCTGATCCCAGCTCTGATTCCTGTCTAGCTCGCTCACTGATCATCAGCAGTAAATATGTGTTCATTATAATATATTTTCATATTTTAATAGTATTTTCATCGAAAGCCGCTGCCACGATGTTAACCTTGGCTTTGTGACTGGTGTGGCAACTGCTCAGTAATATTCTGGGTTATATTATAAAATGGGTAAAAGTGTGCTAATGTAAAAGGGAATTTAAGGCTAAAACTTAGCAGTAGTGAAAATAGACTTAGTGAGAAAGACAGTAGTGAAAGGCATGTTGCAATTCTTTCAACCAATGGTTCGGTGGATCGATAAAGTAAGATATTGGAGAGAACTTATTAGTCAAGATTCCAAAGTTACAGCAAGCGTGTATATTCCACATTTTTACAGGCTATTTATTACATATTACGTTTTGCATTAAGGATTGAACATAAATATATCAAAAACCTTTAAATATAACCTAATTAAGGATTTACTTAATCACTTTTAAGCTATTGCTTTTCAGTGGAAAATTATCCCGAACCTAGCTAAACTGGGATTAAAGGAAAGATGATGATGATGATGCTTTTCAATGGCTTTTGGAGCTAGCAATGCGTTAAGAAAATTTATAGTCTTTGTTTTAATTGTTCGTGTAGGCAGTGAAGAATGAAGTCCTCAGTACGTGTAGCAGATGTCCGTGGATACGTCGTCAGCTTGCTGTGGACCTCGATGTTGTCATGTGTCGTGGCCGATCAGAGACGCCACTTACGTTCACTTACATCGGCCAACTGCCCCGATGTCTGTTTCTGCAACACTCCCAGCAAGATTGTCTACTGCTCCAGAAGAGGACTTCTGAGAATTCCTCACAACATTCCTGAGGACAGCCTTCAGATCAACCTCAATGCCAACGGGTTCGAATCTCACACGCTTCGTCGCAGCAATCTCTCTCGCTATGCAAACCTCGAACATCTCTATCTCAGCGATTGCTCACTGGAGTCCATCGATATCGATGCCTTTATGGACCTGGCCGGATTGCGATGGCTGGATTTAAGCAATAATCGATTAAAGATAATTCAAGAGCACACGTTCAGAGGTCTGCTATTACAACATCTCTTTCTCAACGGAAATCGTCACATAAAACTTCACCCGAACTCATTTAAAGGTCTTTCCGTGACTGGACTATATCTACAGGACTGTTCTCTGTCTGATTTTCAACCGGAACTCATTCAACCTCTTAATTCTACTCTAAAGAATCTTTGGCTCAATGGTAACGAGTTGGAACGACTTAGCGAAGATCTGGAGTTTGTACTAGCAGGACTGCAACACTTCCGGCTGGGATTCAATCCACTGCGATGCGACTGCGAGACGATTTGGCTCAAGAGCTTCTACGACCGGTACATGGATATTTTCAAAGGAGCCATGTCGCCATCTTGCCTGTCTCCCAGGCGACTGAAAGGAAAACATTTCAACGAGCTCACCTCGACCACAGACTTCCGTTGTCAGGTTGATATTTATTTATCACATCAAACCTTTAGAAACGCAGGTGTAGCAAAAATAAAACCGAAATATGGAAACGTTTGTGTGAACGGAGGATACAGGCTATAGAAGAGCTTACATATTCCGTATTAAGTTCATTAAAAGTAAAACATTAATATAAAAAGATTAAATAATAGGATTAAAGTATCCTACGTACAAGTGTGAAGGTAATCACAAACATAGAGCTAAAAGAAATACACTACACAAAATCAGTATACAAACAAATGGAATAAAAACGATTAAAAGCAATATTTCAAAGATTTATGTATATCAGATTGAGAAATATCTAACTAGTTATATTCGAGTATAAATGTTAATTGTTTCTATAGAATAGCAATTAATCATTACATCAGACACAGAAATGAGTTGTTAACAGCACGTCATACTCAATTATGAGTTGTTAATCAGTACATCATATACTCTGAAATAAGGTGTTATTCAGTACATCATAGTCAGAATTGAGTTGTACATAAAGAGCGAGTAATGAGTTATAATTAGTATATCATATATTCAGAAATGAGTTACCGACACAATAACTGGCTATATACATAATATATAGCTCAAGTAATAAATTTAGCTAGTGACAATTTTCACTATCAATCCCATAGTCGATATATTAGATCAATACGAATAATCCTGCATGATTATGGTTCGAAGAGTACCAATAAAATGGAAAATAGATAAGACATATTAGTAAAAAGTTCAAAAATCAGCATCAAGCTTTTGTACATGCCAGTACTGCGTAATATTCGTAGTTCATAACCTATGTATATAATACTACTGTTTATCTTTGAAGATAGGCGAATCTCAATTTTAATTTAATTCTCTAACAAATGCATTTTAATTATAAAGACGATTACGTGTAAAATAATTTTCTCACTTTCTTTGATGTTCCAGCTTTGACAGTTGTTCGACTCAATATTTGACTTATCCAAATTTCGGCTAGAGTTTATATTTAAAGGGAAAACAAAATTGTTTAGTAATGTCAATTTTTATTGGCAAAAGTTTTGGAAAAGATATTTTAGATAACGTCCTGCATAAAACTCAATCATACTTTATTTTTTGGTTTAATAGCTAACAAGAGCTATTAAACATCAAATGATTTTTAAGTAAAAAATAAACAGACACTATATTGAAAAGATCAACTATGTTGATATCTATCACTTTTAGCACCACGTACAGGTTTAAGCCGTTAAGCAATTTTAGTCCATTTTCCGTACAACCAGTCCAGTGAATGACCGAGATTTTACTCTCAGATCAGCGCGGCCAGGAATAGAAACCATGAGAGTTCAATTCTCCTCAGGATCTGTCAGTTAAAACTTCATAACGTTACCACTACGCTATTGTGACATTCAAACAACGCCTTTGACATAAGAAAAATAAAATGTTATAAATACATTTGTTATTCACTTGGCATAAGATAATAATCATCTTAAAATATTTGTAATATTTTAACCGAGTTTCAATTAATGAGGTAAAACACTTTTGGACTTAAAAAGGAAGAAAGAACCCGAAAATTAACTGGAGATGTGATATTTAATTAAAATATCGTATGCTCCCTATTTCAGGTTCCAATGTTTACAAACATCGAAGCATACATCGAGCGCAACGAAGCGAAATTGAAATGTGGAGCAATAGGTGATCCGGCTCCATCGCTTTATTGGATTCAACCTTCCGGCAGAACGTCGAAATTCAATCCGCCCGAGGATATTGAACTTAGAGGTCAGGACGAATCGAGGACGCAAAGAATTGAAGGGATATTAAATTTTAGCTGGAGTAATGAGTTAAGCACTCCTCCGGCCGGAATGTATATCTGTATAGCAAAAAATCAAGCGGGTAACGTAACGCTGACGATAAATCTACCCGAGGTGATTAATCTTCCATCCGTTTCACCTCGCCAGGAGTGGAGTCAAATATCTCATTCATCCACACAGGATCAGGATCTTCCACTTCCGGATGTCCTTCCTCAATCCACAGTCAGGACTCTTAGCGTCGTTAATTCACGTCCGTTTTCCTATTCTGTTGATTCACCGTCTAATTCAAATCATATCCAGACTCGCCTGCTCAGTGACAGTTTATCCCTAAGAACTTCTCTCTCTACCACTAAGCCAAATGATCTTCAGACGGCAGTGTCGTCAAAAGGTCTGAACTACACTAATTTAGATACAATTATACAAATTACGAGAGATTTAAATCCCTCTAGTGAAGTGGATATTTTTAGATCGTCCGATGGTTCGCAGAGATTATTTACTGCTACGGAATTTACAACAGCAATAGTCACAACTCATCTACTGACAATAGTATTCGGGATACTGATATTGATTGTATTAAGCAAAACGAGATATAAGGGACTTATGAACAGCTGTTGTAGCTGCTGCAATCCCACTCTTAGCAGCTATGAGAAGCAGCGGCTGCAAGCAGCAAGGCGAGCTGAGCTGCGGCATCAGCTGCAGTACGCCAGCAGCTGCGGTACTAACAGTCATTATGGAACCCATAAATCAATGCATACGTCATCAACCGATGACGTCACAGAATGTATGTATTTAAACGGATTATATCATCATAGGCTTCAGTCGTATACCGATTCACCGAATTCGATAAGAAAGTAAGCGTATATTTCCGATTAACTCATTATATTGGAAAGCAATTGCAAAAGCGCATATAGTGTAAATTGCAAGTAATAAAGTTGGACTTCTGAAAATTGTCGGATCTACATTATGATTAGATCGAACCTACGACACGTCAATGTACTATACTCGAACTCGTACTGATTGTTTAAGCGTTTGTGTTACAAATGGCAATAATACGACTTGTTTTATATCAAACTGCTTCCATTTTATATCTATGCCGTATTTCTATGTTAAATGTTTCTATGCCATTATTCGTTTAAATATGAACGTTACGACTAGAATACCATTGAAACTAAAATTATTTTATTTTATTACTATACTTTTTCTATAACAGTGCTCGTATAAACAAAAATAACCGTCCGTATACCATTAACTGGTTTAGCCTTTGTTGGGCTCGCTATACTGAATTTGAATAAAATTTAATTTTGAAATTTTGATACAGTTGGAGGCTAGAGTACTGAAATTATAGGGGTCTCTTGCTAGAGGTAGACAAATAGAATTTATCCATAGAGATCTAATACTATTATTGAAACTGATAATCTAATTGGAACTGATAATATTATTGGAACTGATAATCTTATTAAACTGATAATCTTATTAAACTGATAATCTTATTGGAACTGATAATATTATTAGAAATGATAATCTTATTAAACTGATACTCTTATTGGAACTGATAATAAAATTGGAATCGATAATATTATTGGAATCGATAATATTATTGGAACTGATATTCTTTTTGGAACTGATAATATTGTTGAAACTGATAATATTGTAGTATATCTAACTTGATTACTCAATCAGATTTTGTTGATTGTATTGTTAGCCACCATCACTTAGCTGTGGTTGACACTAAATGACTATGACATTGTATTCTATAATTAATATTATATTCATATTATATTGACACTAAATGAATGTCTCAATAGCGCAATGGTTAAGGGTGTAGATAGCGTCATGAAGTTTTAAATGACAGACCCAGAGGTGAATCGAACTCTCGTGGGTTCGATTCCCAGCCGCGCTGATCTGAGAGTAAAATCTCGGACATTCACTGGATTGGCTACACGGAAAATGGACTAAATTGCCTAACGGATATAACATGTGATATTAAAAGTGATAGATATCAACATAGTTGATAATTTCACTATAATGTGTGTTATTATTATTTTACTACATCAATTTTACGTGTGGATAGATATTGCCATGATATATATCAGTACAGTTGATCATTTCACTATAATGCGCGTTTACTTACTACAAATGTGTATATGCTAATATATCAAACATATGCGCTACCAATGCTTCTGTGCTGAAATAATGAAACATATGCGCTACCAATGTTTCTGTGCTAAACATATGAAACATATGAACTACAAAGGTTTCTGTGCTAAACATATGAAACATATGCACTACAAATGTTTCTGTGTTAAACAAACATATGAACTACAACTGTTTCTGTTCTAAACATATGAAACATGCACTACAAATGTTTCTATTCTAAACATATGAAACATATGCACTAAAAATGGGTCAGTGCTAAACATACATGTATGCACTACTAATGTTTTGCCAATGGTTCTGAGTCAAATATCATTTAATATCTGTTGAGATGTTGATTTTTTTAAAATCAGGCTGAAATATATAGCACTATTGAACACAGTACGGTATTAAGGTAATACCGTATTGTGTTCAATAGTGCTGCCTATTATTCATTAAGGCATATATTTCACAGAGTTGAATTATTTGATGGTAGTAAAATAATTATAGTGGTAACAAAATATACACTCAATAACTGTAATTCCTTATCTTAAGCATACAAATATTATTTATTTAACACTTTATATTTGCAGTTAATTTTTGATTAAAAATTGTACAATTTATATATAAATAACAGCAGGATATTAGCCACTTTAAATAAGCTTTTGCTTTAAATGCTAAAATATCGTAAGTATGATTTAAACCTGTTATATAAAGGAAAAAATAACAAATAATGCTTATAAAGTAAATTGAAATATATCATCAACGTTTACAAATACCTTCCTAAACTTTTCCTCTATATCTGTTTGATTTTTCTGTTTTATCTTCATCTTTCGTTACATTTCTCTAAGGTGAAAATCGCTTGGGGGCAAAAATGCCCTACAAGAGATGAAAACAAACTCACGGACAGTGGTTATACACTCTCACATAACGTGTTAAATGAGGTTCTCTATCTCTAGTGCTCTACCAAGTGGAAAGTCCAAGGTATACCTTCATATTCAACTAGAGTTTGATTTCAAGCTCTATGTGCATGTAGAGCACTCCTTAAATAACAAGCTAATCCATCCACAAAACACAATGTACTACCCATATCTTATATAGTCTACAGCCTGGAAAACATTTGGCTTATGAGGTGGTTTTCAATTACCTTCCTCAGTTTTGCTCTGTCGCAGTTGGTCTAATTTTCAGTGACTCGGACAAAACACAAAAATGAGGCTATTATATGAAAATTAGACAACACAGATAGCAAAATGCCTTGACTATCTCATTCACAATTGCATTTAGTTTAGAAATTTGAATAGTATTACCAATTCCAATATCAGGTCTACTGGGTGATAGTTTCCAATCATGTCCATATATTCGCTCGATCAGGTTTATTTCTGTAAACCATTCACGCCTTTCATTCGACCTCGATTGCTCATTCATGCATGTCTCTTCCTCAGCCTTGCTCTGCACTGAATGGAAAATTATTGGCCGGCTTTGATGTAACAACAGTTTCAGTGCAACTCTAAATATTCCCTGCATCCAATTCAGTTCTAAATTTTGTTGACTTTCATTAATCAATGTCAACTGTAATAGTTTGGATTGATTAATGACTCAAAGCTACAAAGACGCTTTTCTTATTGGTATGGTCCATCGATTTTTTATATTCAAAGTTTTAGTGTTCATGTGGTCGCACAGCTGTGATGTTTTACCTTAAGTCAGTACGTTATTTTATGATGTAAAGATGAAAGACTTGTCTCAATCTATTCTGATTAGACAACCACACCTGCACTTACTTCCACTGATTCGTTGAAGGTAATCCTAGAAAACAAATAACAGCGTTAAAATAATTATAAATAAATTTACGTTAAATTTAGAAGATCGAAATTATTCACCTGATATCTTTAATGCAATATCTCATATCGATAAAATTTATTTTATGATACGTAGAGAAGCAGAGCTGTTGCTAAGTCACTGACTTCGCGCACTTTGTGATATTGCAGCTCCGGCTAAGCATGCCATCCCTGGGGCCCTCAGACAAACAGAAATTAATCAAAATCTTAAGAGAAACAAGAGCAGAAGTAATATTTGGAGAATCCGGATCCATAGTAAGAGGGGTGAAATGTTGTCTCATGAAGAGATGAGGAGAAAATAATAAAAAGTGAGATATTAGAAAAAAAAATTCTACTCGGGTAACTATATATAGGCCTATTACGTAATATGCATACGTAATTTTTTCGTATGCTAAATTACGTAATATGTAATTTAGCTTATTGTATGAGTTCTAGGGAGTAACAGTAATTTATTATGGCTTTCATATAAATTTATTGTTGTTAACTAAGGCTTAATAATTATGCAGTTTTGAACTCAGCTTATACTAAAAGAAATGGACATTAATTGTGAAATGAAGCCATCTTTTAACTGTAGTTTTCTATTACTTTCACTCAGTATTATTTTGCTCTGATATGATTCTGCTACGTTAAATCCACATGGGCTGTTCTTGTAAGGCAACTTCTTACTTTATTTTCAGCATTTATCGGTTTCTTGTTGTTTCAGTCAGTCATTTTATTCTCGAATCAGCAGGAAAATAGGAGCTGGGGGGAAATGACACACCCTTTTTAAAAATTCGAATATTATTAATTGGCAAATGAATGGAACTGAGGATTATTTAATTAAGCTTAAAATAACTTTTTAATGTTTAATTACTCTGCCAAAAAATTGCATTAGTTATTAACCGAGAATAATTGATATTTAATTAAGATCCTTATCTGCATTGATGCTAATTATTAAAATTTTTCAATTCTCGAAATGCTGAGCCGATCCTCGCACACGCTCTTAGAACCAGCAGGGTAATTAAAAATTAACCAGCACCCTCTACCACCCAGCATCCAACACCTTCTAGCACCCTGCAACATCATCCAACACCCTCTAGCACCCTGTAGCAGCACCGAACATCCTCTAGCACCTTGTAGCAGCACCCAACATCCTCTAGAACCCTATAGCAGCATTCAGCACCCTCTACTACTATATCACACTTTCCTGCTTGGAGTTCCCCAATATCCTCCTACACCCTCCGGCGCCTAAAAACCCTCGGCACCCTTAAACACCCTTAAGCATCTTCCAGCACCCTCTAACACCCTTAAGCACTATCGAGCACCCTGCACACCCTTATGCACCTCCAGCAACTACCAGCACCCTGCAACACACTCTTCAGTATATTTCCTGCTTTCCCCAATATCCTTCAGCTATCCTTGTCGCCCTCTAGAGCTCGAGGCTCTCCCCCTCTCTCACTGCCGATGGGTTTAAAGGCGTCCTACTGGAAGAGTCGGATATCGATCGATCGAATCTCTCTCAAGACGAATTCACATCAATGGCTGTCACTGCTCGAGTGTGAGAGCATTGTGCCGCTGTTAAACACCGGTAATGATTTAAATAGACAGCTACATTTAATTACAGATAAAGTTCCCATTTACTGTACTATGTCTATTTTGAAAGAAATTGTTGTAACAAGTCGTATGGTTATTTGAATTTTTTACATTTACACTTATTTTTGTATTAATTCATTGACTATTCATAATCGTGGCCTGCGAATTAATTACATTTTGTGGAGCAAAAGAAAAGATTGACGAAAGACTTATATTATATACAATAAATTCATTGAGTTGATCTTTCGTGATAGTGAGACTTGCCCATTTACTCGAAATTTTCAGAATATTCTGTATGATTATTAGCATGCATTTACTCATGTAACACTTTTTAAATTTTATGAAAATAAAGCAATATTTATTTGAAAAAAGTAGGAAATTAAGCAGGATGCGACAATGATGATATCAGGATAATGATGTAATTATGATAATACAATGATGACGATTTAGTGACGATGTGATGATAATACAATCATGATAATGCAATGTTTATGAGGTGATGTTGATAATACAGGGATGTTGTAGTGATGATAAAACCATGATCATGACTTAATGAAGACAATACAATGACGATAACGCCATTGTGAAGCTTATCATGATGATGATGCTACTAATTACTATTAAACTGACAAAGATTGTAAAAGCCTGATAGTGAGGACCACGCTCCTGTATGGCTGTTAAACATGGACGTTAAAAATGGAGGATATCAGGAACTGGCAGCATTACAAATGTCGCTATGGACTGACAAAATTATTAAGAAGTGCTAATGAGGGTTGACATAAATGCACAATTGATAAAAGTCTCAAGGAATAGAAAGAAAGACTGAATTTGTCATGTCCTGAGAGGGAATGATTTCCGTCAAGAGGAAAGATGAGTTTAAAGAAAGAAGAGTGGAGAAAGACCTAGACTTGGGGTGCTGAATAATTGTATAACTAATTCGTATGTTGATATGAAGAGAAAAAAGAAGAGAAAATTATGGAGAGGAGTTTGTGGAATCCTTGTGAGGTTATTTGGAAGCCTTTAAGCACCGTACTTGAAGTGAAGCTTATATTTACGAATATTTTCAATTCATTTCCAAGCACAACCATAAAAAGTACACTTTAAAAGCAAATACGATACTCTGTATTCATGTAAGGAGTATAATTGTTAGCCAAATTTTTGATTAAGTTGAATAGAAAGGTCATATTATAGATACACTAGTTCATGAAAGTAATTTAATACCCAAATTTCGTATGCTCAAATATATGTAATGAACTAAAACTTTTCCGTGAATTTATCTGTATTTCGGAGAAGCAAGTAAACCTGCGGGAAGATAGTCTTAAAATGTCAGGAAGTTACTCTCTGGAATCCCCAATCAATGGATAAAAGTGATCTAAAGAAAGTGGAGTAAAGAAATAATGGAAGTAGAAACCAAGTTAACCTTTCTATTTAATGAAATTAACCGATCAGTCGGCGCCATCTATCAAGCCACAATTAAATAAGAAATCTTAGCGTCCATTTCAATACAAATTGATTTATCAATTTTGTGAAATAGAAATGTCTATATTAATTTTGTATTTTTACATCTAAAGTTAATTATTAATATTTGTAAACAGCACAATCTAATTGTTTCCTTATTAGTTTAAAGTATTCGCTAATATTTTAAGTAAGAGTCGTATTTTAAACGCATTTCATTGTAATTATGATCATTTCCCGTGATGCACGTGTCCAGGAAACTGAAGTATAGATCAACCGCCTACTGTAAGGGGATGCAAAGCATAAAATGAGGAAGGCAACGGGCAATTTCTTCAGAAACCATAATTTAGGCTCAAGCTATAGGCTACACAAGGTATGGGTAAGGCATAGCATCTTGTGTATGGATTAAGTTGCTGATCCATGAAGTCTATATAAAGCGTCAAAGCACACTAGTGAGTATCAATATATAGGCCCTACTATGGACATGCCGCTTGGCAGAAAATTAGAGAGATAGAGAGAATCATTTAACAATAGGCTTATAGTCTGCTTATTCGGGCTTGTTTGGGGTTTTATTTGGATTATGAAACGAAAATTAAATGCTACATTTAAGCTAAAACTACAATTAGAAAAGAGTAAATATTGTTAGTTATCGAAAATTCTAAGAAACAATAAATTGAATTATAATTAAATCGAATAAGTCGAATTATAATATAGCCAGAGCGAAACCTCAGTTAACGAAAGCTTAAACTTCCATTGTTACATACTTCCGATCAATCCATAAATAATAATAGTAATAAAGGTTTAACGTCCGTTTCCTCATACAAGGATGATGTCAGGGACGTCCCCCATCACATGTCACTACAAATCGATTCACCCCAAACGATCTGAAAAAACATGTGCTGAAGAGAAATAAAAGATCCTAAACAGTGCCGGTCCGGTGATCAAAAAACAGTCAGGCAAGATGAAATAAAATCTATGGTGGGAAGAGATGTGTTTTCAACTTACAACGGAAAGTGGAAGTAGTAGAACATGAGCGAAGATCAGGAGGCAGAGAGTTCCAAACAGTAGGAGCGGAGAAAGAAAATGAACGTCTATACCTAACGAAGTGAGAATATTAGGAATTTTGAGCAGTTTGGTATCAGAAGAACGAAGCTTACGAGAAGGTTGATATTGGATTAGGAGATCAGAAAGGTAAGAAGGTTTATCAAAAAGGAGTGTTTTGAAAGTTAAAAGAGCAATTTTATACTTAATTCTTCGAACTACAGGAAGCCAATGAAGGTTATTAAGCAGGGAACTAGAGGTGGCCTGAAGCCTCGAGGATTGACAGACTACACGTGCTAGAGTATTTTGAACACGTTGCAAACGCATGAGAGAAGAAAAAGGTAAACCATATAGCACTGAATTGCAGTAGTCAAGTTTAGAATGAACTATTGAGTTGGCAAGAATTATGGATGAATTTTTATCAAGAGATGACCGTATCTGTCTGATTTGAGGAATCTGGAAGAAAGATGAACGACAGACAGATGAGATATGAGATTTAAAATCAAGATTTTCATCAAACATGACGCCGAGGTTTTTAGCTTTGGGAGTAGGAGTGAGAGCAAGATTTTGAAAATAGATGGAGGAATTGGCAATTTTGGTTCTTTGCTGGGGAGTGCCGATTAAAAGATATTCGATTTTAGAGTGGTTGACAGAGAGACGATTACTGCAAAACCATGAATACACTTTGTCAAGAACAGAAGAAAGGTGTTGTAATTTCAAGTCAGAATCTGAGCTAGAAAATGAGATGTACAGCTGTGTATCATCAGCATAGAAATGAAATTTTATTGAAGCATTGTCTAAAACATAACTGAGTGGGTTAGTGTAGAGTGAAAAAAGTAAAGGTCCAAGTACAGAGCCTTGGGGCACACCACGAAGAAGAGGTAGTTCAGGAGAGCGTTCATTGTCTATAATAACAGATCGAGTGCGACCAGAAAGATAGGAGATCAGAGAGAAAGCGGAATCAGAGATACCAAAGCACGTTTTAAGTCTACTGGTAAGAATGTCATGATCGATGGTGTCGAAGGCAGCCGAAAGATCAAGTAGTACAAGGGCTGATACCTTTTGAGAGTTTAAGGCTAAGCAAAGTTCATTATGAATGCTGAGTAAGGCAGTTTCAGTGGAGTGAAGCTTTCGATATGCAGATTTGAAACAAGATAGAGAAGAAAAAGATTCGAGATGGCTGCATAAGCGAGTGTAGATTATTTTTTCCAAGATTTTGGAAATGAAATTTAAATTGGAAATGGGATAAATAATAAATAAGATAACTTTGACAACAATGCGATTGATAGAGAGGCACTGAGTTCTTAGCGTCCAACTCTGCAGACAATTTTATTTAAAACCTCCGAAAATCAGACGATTTCACTGAACCGACAGTTTGTCGGTCCGACTGTCCGACAGCCTATCAGTAGATGCAGGATTCAAATGAAGTGTTATCGTTGTCACTGACATACTTTAGATACAGGAAACGAGTTAAACTGGGTTTTTGGATTTTATCCCTTCTGAATAACTTCACTGAGTTCATTGGTTAAATTTATTTAAGTAGTCGTTGAGAGTATTGAGATTAGTTAACACGAATACATGCATTTTCAGATATGTTACATTCTTCTAAAGAAGATTTTAATTTACCGTTTACTTAGTATATCAAAATTAATCCATAAAGGAACGATAAATAGATTTGTAAAATAGATTCAGAAATAATAAGAAATGCAACTGAAATACGGCTGCTATTTGGAAAAATACTTGAAGGCATTCAATAAATCCCAAAGCGAACTGCCAAAGTCGTTTGAACGCAAAGCAGAAGAGCCTGCCTAGACAATCAGTTCTACTCGATTTATTTCTACAACCACCGAGGATTTGTACAAATTTGATCAGCTATTGTGTCAGATATTGACATTCTCTTTCTCTCTTATGAGTCTTTCCTCTCTTTCTCTTTAACTTCTCTCTATTCTCCCTCTATTCTCTCTCTCTCTCTCTCTCTCTCTCTCTCTCTCTCTCTCTCTCTCTCTCTCTACTTCCTGTAGGGTAGTCGACATAATCACAAATTGCCATATGCTGCATCCTTTTAAATATATTGATCTTTGTACTTGTATTATAAATTAATCTACTGGGAGCCCGATACATAAATAACATGCAACACGTGTATGATAACTAAATATAAAAATATATAGTGATAGCTAAGCAGGCCATTCACTATCTCTCCTCTGGAACATTATCTTGCCAAATTTTGCAAAAAAAATTTCTCTAGAATAGATGTATTAAGCACTCTTTGCTTAGATTATATCAATATGCTCGTTGGCATATCAATAAACCTCTACTTTTAAATATGCTGAATGTACCGATATTAAAATTCGGAATGTACATGAGAGTGGCCTAGTTAATAGCCCTCTTACCAGATGGTCAGGACATCAAAGCTGTGAAACTCGTGCCGGACCTAATCTAGCAGAACATTTGTGATAGTAAAACCGACGCTAAACTAAGCTTAATTAATAGATTTTACTATTCTGTATTACGTTGGGTTAGCTTATCAATTGGTTGACAGATTGATAAATTGATTTTTCTTTTGATGAGTAGATTGTTTTACAGATGAGTTCCTGGAAGAAGGGTTAGTGAGACTGAGACGAGAGCTTATCTCTTACACTGCAGGATTATTGGTGATTGATTAAGAGATTGGACGCTTGAAAATAAGATATTCCATCAACGTATTGGAAGATCTTCCAGAACTTGTATTTTTTGTATGTGACCAGAAATATAAATTATCTCATAACGGAGTGACTGAATAATAGTATGAATTATTTCCCCAGTTGTAGTAGCAAGTAAAGAATTAGCTAAAATGGCGTTTTCATTACTTGTAATTTTTTATCATCTAACGGATTGGTTTAAATTAGCTAGGTCCTTTATCAAGGGATGGCACTATATGGAGCGTGAAATCAGACTCGACAGTAGAGATAGAGAGAGAGAGAGAGAGAGAGAGAGAGAGAGGAGTGTGTGTGAGAGAGAGAGCAAGATTACATATTAAGCAAGTCTCCAAGTATTCCTCAAACTGCTGCCTGGAGTACATGTACATGTATATATGCATTTCATTTCACTGTCTTCTATCGTTACAGATATAATTTATCGCTCATAAAATTGATACTATCACAATGGTTTTGGAAATATGGATATCACGTGAGCATTATAAAGAACATTTCGAAGGAATAACTCATCGGTTCTATGATAGAGGCCTAATGCTCAATGTTTGATGATGCCGATGAATTATAAATGATGCTGAGCTGGTTATCATTTCGGATTTTAATAGAGAACGTCATATATGAATCATACATAAGAAATTGACATCATAGCGAGTTATTGAGCTATCATTGCTAATATTTAGTTAGGATAATCTGGCCAAAAGTACCGAAGGCTAAGCATCTATAGAAAGCAAACCGAAATAACTGCTAACTCAGATGCACAGCAGTTAAATTTGAACGGAAGCAGCCCAAATTAATCAAAAATTGCAATCAACATTATTTTCTCTCCTTTATATCTAAACGGCGTCAATATTTAAAACTTCTTATAACAGCACCTGACTTGATAAAAGTGGCTTAGTCATAGTCATTAGCACGTATGATTAGGTGTATGCTTACGGAACAGTGGGATCTGGGTTCAACTTCAGTGCTTACTCCGTTTCCGGCGTGTTATCGGAAAACAGAAAAACCGACACTAAACTTTGTCTTTGCAGTTTATTCCTTGTAGTGCCTGGAGGAATGTTTGAGGGGATAACTACTTCAGAGCTGGTGGAACATTTCTAGTTGGAAGATGGCTCGTCCAGTGATGAGGAGGTTAATCGAGCGAGGTCGAGAGTGAATGACGGGAAGTGACGGGAGGGCACGAACGAGAAACACAATGTAATAACGCCTGCCGCGACTTGAATAGATTCTCTCCAATCACCCCCTCCCTTCTTTCCTCCTTCCTCCCCTCCCATGTTCCTTCTTCCACCCTGACCGCCTCGTCTCGTACCATCAGATACATTTATGATCATTCCTCACGCAGGATCTTTTCCATCTTTGCACAACAGACGTTTAAAAATTGTCATGCAGCTTTTTTGAAATTTTAAAATTTAAGTGTCAAGAGTGTAAGCGATTCTAATAGTGGATATGTTGCATAAGAAGTAAACATATCGTATTGTAAATATGTCATATTGACACAGAATATTTGCAAGGACTAGTATTTTTAGTATCTTGGACTTAAGGATTGCGCACTTGCTGTTAATTTGATTCTAAGAATTAACGATTTATAAACCAGACTGAAATCTTTCGCCTTCGACTTTTAACTTTCTAATAAGAAGAAATACAATAGGCAAGTATGAAATAGGTAAGTATCTAGTTTCCAATTCAAGTATTTAGATATTCATTATTGGAAAAGATTAACCTAGCTGCAAAATAGTGAAAATACAACGAAAATTCAAATAAAAATAAATAGCCATGACGGTAGGACCAGTAAGTTCACGTTCGTGTTGTGAATAGAAGATGAGAAACTGCCTCAGGTTATAAATAGGACAGTCTCTACGCATGCGCTGTGTAAACACGTACAATGGATATCAAGAAGATTAGAACGCAATTTAATTATAGCTCTGATTTGTACGTCCTCGTCCGTTGTCCACTTGGTCCCTATCCCGCTGTGAGGACCTCCCAGTCTCTTCATTCGTCAATCCAAGTCCTTGATCCATCAAGCCGCCCTTTTCCATCTATCCAATGGAACGCTAACAGTTTTTTCTGATTTGCTTTTTTCTGTTAGTTATCTTTTAAGAAGTTATTAAATTATAGATTTTGAATATATCTTCATTGAGGAAACAAAACTGATTATAGGTAGCAAAAATTGGATACTGCAATATCCAATTTTTGATTCTATGATTGAGAATGTAGCAAGATGCTCTATGTTGTCTATCAAATGCTCTAATTTACCATTAAATATGTTTTTATGCAATATTTATTGGATTAAGATTGTTACAAGTCCATTAACTATTTTTTAACCAGAAACTTTTAAAGTGAATTTATCTTGATTTCCATTTAATGTTACCTTTCAGGACACGTAAAATAAATAACTTTAAATATATAAATAATCATAGATAATTATGACAAACAATATATTGACTGTTAATGTTAACTTTGAAACTACATTAAATTTAATCAAAAGTCAAGAATCATGAACTGTATTCTACATGTAATGGTGCTATTATTGTTTAATAATAATAAAATAATGTTGTAATAATAATAATAATAATAATAACAATAATAAAACTTTTAATTAAATAAAACCTTTTTATCTCATTTTTAGCCCAGTGCCCTTTACAGCCCAGGGCATTAAAAATAATAATAATAATAATAATATCAATAATAATAAAATAAACAAAAAATACTATATAATAATAATAACAAAACTTTGAAATAAAAATAATAATGATAGTAGGAGTTAATTTAAAAAATAACAAAATTAACAAAGAGTATTATATAAAAGTTATTAATATTATACTATACCGATTAAATCTTAGCTATTTATTAAGTAATTTATTAATATTCAAAAATACGCAATATGTTATAATTTATCCGAATACATGTCCGAATCCGATATCCGAAAACCTTCGATAATCGATTGACCTTCCTGGGTCCAAGAGGATATCCTTTAGTTGCTGACAGACCTGGGCTTTGAACACTGCCATTAACATTAAACTAACAGCTATGACATATTCTATTATTCACTTACCACTTTATGGTTTTATGGAGCACGAAAGCAGAATACGGGTAATATTATATACCTGCGACCTGCCATTTGACAGACCACTAGAGAGAAAGGAGGGAAAGAAAGGGAAAGAATGCGAGAGAGAGAGAGAGAGAGAGAAAGTGAGTGAGAGTGAGAGTGCGTGAGAGAAAGAGTGAGTATAATATCAAATGTTCCTGAGACTATTTTTTTCTTATTTGTTATTTTCTTATCAATTATATTTTAGTTTTCTTAATTAACGAGCAGATTCAATTAATATCTAATGACTCTCAGTCTTTTTACGTTACCAGCGCAACAATGGCCCAGATAGTTTATAATCGAGAGCCGTCGTTTTCTCGAGCAGTATCAAAGCGTAGGAATGCTAATATCGATATTCAATTCTCGTCGAGAGGTTTTCGTTGAGATATGGTAACCTGGCGGTGAATGGCTGCCGATGAATCACGTGATACGATCGGTCTGCTGACAGTTACTCGGCGCACTGTGAGCGCTATGTAAGCAGTTATAAAGCCGAGCATGGCCAGTAAGGTTCTATGGTGTAATGGTTAGCACTCTGGACTTTGAATCCAGCGATCCGAGTTCGAATCTCGGTAGGACCTTGTAATTTTTCGCATCGGTTTGTATTTTATTACGTATGTTTACAGTTGGATTTCTAAGTATTAAAAATGGACTAAACAATTTATGTAGGGTTCTATGGTGTAATGGTTAGCACTCTGGACTTTGAATCCAGCGATCCGAGTTCGAATCTCGGTAGGACCTTGCCTTTTAGAAATTAAGTTAGATATCCTAATTATATCTGAAAGACTGAATACTGTCTTGTTTGCATATTTGCCTCGCTTATGTATCCGAAATATAAGTATACAAATGAAAGTCTTACATATTTTCTTGTTATAAATACTACAACTATTGTGCTTGAACCCCTGAAAAAAACCACCTTTCCTTAATAACATTGCATTATTTATTATTTAATGTCTTGCTCTCTTTCTCTCTCAATCTCTCTCTCTCTCTCTCTGTCTAATTTTCTCTTTCTCTAATTCTCATTTTCCCTCTCTCTTTCTATCTATATATCCGTATGTCTGTCTGTCTGTCTGTCTGTCTGTTTGTCTGTCTGATTAATTATCTCTATCTTCTCTCTCTCACACACACACACACACTTTCTCTCATTCTCTTCTTCACTATGAAACACTTGATTATCTCACTAGTAAATATGCAATTGAAGTGCCTAGTATCAGGTTCTTTGCCTGGTATTTTTTATTACTCTTCTGCTTATCTCTATCGCTTTTTGAACTCTCATCATCTATCTTTTCTTTAGATCTACACATAAAAATGCTGTTTTACTTTTAAAATACTCAGTTAAGTTATTATTGTTTTCTTCTCAATATCTGCTCTAGAGGTCACTACGATCATACTGCTGTAGTGTAAGTTAGAGTTTTAATCTTGAGACTCCGGTAAGATTTATGTTACTACCCACATACATAGATGAGAGAATTGAGCAGAACATTGCCTACTTTCTCTATTGTCATTTCTCCTTACACAGTGGTCCTTATTTCGGTATAGCGGTCAGCTGACTTCGATATTACTGCATATTGGCTTTTTGTACTATGTAGTGCAGTTGTTATTTAACCAATAACAGCTGCTTTTACCTTTTGGTTAAAATGATAGGCGTCTGAAGAAATCTCATTCTGAAGTCAGTACAATTGTTTGCCTAGCCCGTGGTATAGGTATACCCACAGGTTGTGTATGCCCTTAATTAATATTTTGATGTATCGGCTTTGTGTACTGAGAGATTCAAGGCATTTTAATTAGTACAAATTTACTTCTAGGAATTGATAACGAATCAAACAAACCTAAGGTAGTCTCCCAGTAAGTACACCAACGTTCCTGAAATCATCCGTGTATGAGGATGGACGTAAACCCGTATTATTACTATTGTATTTTTTGCCATTGGTTTGATTTCTATTACCCCGCTGTCATCTAGCCGCTTAAAAATTTACCGAATTATTATTATTTTTATTATTATTCTTCTTCTTCTCTAAGTGCCGTGCCTGTTCCAAGCCTGGGCGGTCATGGTCACATTTCTCCATATGTCTCTGTTCATTGTTGCTCTGATCATCTCTGTTTCAGTTAACTGCTTCCATTTGCTAAAACTCTAAATAAACGTCATTCGTTGTCGACCCTTGCATCTTTTTCCTTCTATTATTCCTGTCATTACGGTATATTCAACTATTTTGTTTCGCATAATGTGTCCGAAAAATTTCATCTGTTGTCGTCGTATTCGGTTCAAAAGGTCACGACAAGTTGACATTCTTAGTAGAACATCTTCATTTTTAACGTAGTATAATATAATTGTATTATTATTATTATTATTATTATTAATACTATTATTATGATTATTATTGTCATTATTATTATTGTTATTATTATGATTATTATGATGATTATTATTATTATTATTATTACAACTACTAATATTAGTATGAACATCTATAATATGTTGATTACATCTACATGTGCATATAGAATGCATACATGTATATACATCATCATCATCTTCTTATTTTTCATCCTAAATATATTGTATACATGTAGGCCTAAATATATTGTGCACAATCAAGATTGTGCACAATATATTTAGGCCTACATGTAGAATGTACAAGTATATATTCTTTACAATATATCTACTGTATATATATATATATATATATTTATTTAGATCACCAAAAAGGGTCATTCAACCCTGTATAGTTCACAAGCAATGCAAACAAACAAGTAAATGCAATAAGTGAACACAATTTAAATGTGAACCATGGTGAACTTAAAACGAAAATATAAAGTAGAAATTAAAGAATTGAAATAAAGAAACTCAAAATAAAGAAAATGAATGATAATAGGTAGGCATAATTATACATTTAAGATCAGTATCATTAATAATTATTTAATAAGTACAGACGAAGATTAATATTAAAACAGTTAACGGAACGAGATGATCGTAAATTAGGTGGAAGGGATAGCCAGTATCTAGGGCCTTGTACAGCGACATACTTTTCGCGACAGAAGGTTCTAAATAATGGTATAGTAAATTACGAAACTTGTCGAAATTTATAGACAGAATTTGCAACATTATTTAATAGCAACGAATAGTTGTAACGTAAAGGAATATCATGAATGAAGATTATGTGTTAGAGATTTCGTCTGTAGCGACAAATGTGCAAAATTAACTCATTACCTATATCATTTCAAGAGCAGAAATGATTAAAACTCAATTTCATCAGCGTATTCACATGAGTTCGAACTGAATATCATAGAATGCTAAAAAAATTAGTACGCTGCTTCGAACATGAAACTTTCCATCGAAATTTGTGTACATCGGAAATGCTTGTGCAAAGCTATTTGGCAACCAATGTTGATCGAAGGGGAGGAGGAAGTAGTTTACTGAGGGTTTATCAGGAGTTATACAGATTACATTCCATGGCGGATCATCCTAATGCCGAATTTATATTTCCTCGTCTAAAGTTTCTCACTTGATCAATCAATAATTCCTGCAGCTGCTCATTTACAACGTGAAATGCAGGGGTCCTTCAATCCTGTGCGGATAATGGATGAATTTATGAGTCAGAATATCTACTTTACGGGTTGTGTGCAGAACAACCCCTGTTATATCAGGGTCAATGAAGAATAAGCCTGCCGCTGACTGCTGCACGTGTCGTAGGAAACGACAATGCAAAAATATCAGGAAGAGAAAGAGAAATTACCTCAGAAGCTGTATTTCCTTCCAAGTAGTATGCTACAGGATGTTAAGATATGGCCCTAAGTGAAATGTGAACGAACTAACTTTTTGATCAACGGAGTGCACTATTATATATTAGTATTATTATATTATGTAATTAGATATTATAATAGTAATATTGATAAAATAGATATTACTTGAAATCATTATCTGAGTATAAATATGTACCTTGGAGCTGTCACATAGCAGAACAGCAGAGAGAGAGAAAGAAAGGGAAGGAGCGAGAGAGAGAGAATATCGACATGTGATTTCAATTGTATTATACAAACCGACTTCATTTTAGAATAGCTGTCTTGATCTCTTCGCATGTAAGATGTCATAATAATTCTTCGTGTTTAAAATAGAATTTCTATTGCTAAATGCAGGACTATATTGTTTTCAAAAGTCTTATTTATAAGTTCCTCTCTCTTTTGTTTGCATTTAAAGTAACACAATATATCCGCCATTATGACAGGACAAAAAGGCAATACTAGCGAATATAAATGTAAAACAGGTAAGGAATAGGTAAGGAGTTTCAAATATTTGAGTCATACTATAACCGATGGCGGGAACTATGAGATTGAAATATGAATAAGAAAGAACTTTTAACAAGAAGTCTAATGTACATGTAAGACACAAAGATAAAGACGGTGAAAACCTTGGTTTGGACTACGCTATTATTTGGATGTGAAACTTGGACCTAAAGGAAGGAAGATATTAGGGAACTATAGGTGTTGGAAATGTGGAATTAAAGAAGAATGGAGAGGATTAGCTAGACTCAAATGTTACAAATGAGGAAGTTGTTGGAGAGTGTTGGAACAGATAGACAATTGATAAATGCATAAAGAAATAGGAAGAAGAGTTGGATAGGACACATTCAAAGTAGGGGAGTCTATTAAAAGAGATCGTAGAAGGTAGGAAGTAAGGAAGAAGAGGCAGAGGAAGGCCGAGACTAGGTAGATCCTATGATTTAAAGACTCACTCATATGTGGACATGCAGAGGAAAGCGGAAGAGAGAAGAGTTGAGGCATTATATACCATGGACCTACTAGTAGGCAGTGCACTAAGAAAGAAATGTAAATTTTAAAAAACAAGAAATATTCAATGTTGATTGTCATACTTCAGAACATACGTGCATAATCCGAAATCAATTTTGTATTGACTAAAGCAGATTTGGAAGTTAGGCGTTCATTAAGAAGTTAGACTAAAGAATTACTAGACTAAACAAGTATTAAACTAAAGAATTATTAGAATAAAGAATTGATGGACTGAAGAATTACATCGTTGCTATTTAATTCATATTTTGTTGGTTAGGGCCTATAATTGTTTTGAGTTACTGTAAGTTGCACTGACTATGATTATACTTGTACATATATTTCTGTAAAAATTTGTGTCAATATTTTTGTTGTCCATCTATTCAGTGTCCATGCATCCAGTGTGAGCAGTTTCTGCCTACTGACAGATGATATGAGGTCTTGCTATAATAAGACGTTATCTTCTGACTTCCACTGTTTAGTGGCAACGCTGATTGACTGAGATTAAAAGGAAAGCTGTGAGGGGCGTTCATTTGTTAGATTACTCCATGAGCTTATTACCATAATAATAATAATAATAACAAAGGTTTAACGTCCGTTTCCTCATACAAGGATGATGTCAGGGACGTCAAAGAGATGTTTTAAAGATTATGCAACGGACAGAGATATCTTAATTTAAATCACGAGATATGGATAATATCACGAATTGCTTCATGTAAATAAGCATTCTGTGCAATTTTAATTATAGTGCATTTTTAAATTACATCACTGACATTAAAAGATACGGTCACTCATCTGATGAAATTATAGATTTAAATAAAAGTTGTCATCTACTTATTTAGTTTCGGTTTAATATTCTTATTGTTATGTTAATAGATTCCTAAGTAAATTTACTACACATTGCTCTGAATTGTCATGTAGGTTCTACTTGTAGTTAGTAGTTACTTTTGCTTGAAAATTTGTATATTACTAATTTTATAGGACTTTGTCAATTTTAGATTCGTCAATAGCCTAAATAATTAATTATTGTTTCAATATTTGAAAGTATTTTCGAGCAATCCGTTGAAGTTACAGAGATTCTATATTTTGATTCATATTCATTCAGTCTATAATTTTAAATTCCAACAAGAACGCTAAAAATATTAGAATTTACTAAAATGTTATGAATATTAAAATTTATTTTCTTATTGCAAAATATAAAACTATTAGAAGATAATGATAGAATCATTTAAAATAAGTTCCCAATTGACAAATATCAGTAGTCCAGCTGTGAACTAGTCACAATTTATGTAGAAACATTATTTCATACTCAGAATTATGATCGCGTTCGAATAAGTAGACTTGGTTCATGAGCATGTAATAGAATTACATTATTTATTTTATGAATCTCAGTTCCGCTACATTTGAATTATTCACCGTTTTTTACAGTTTCGTTTGCAATTTACAATCTCAACAACCCAGGAAAGGTAAATATTAGCTGAGCGGTTTCCGATTTCCTGCAGCAGTCATACCGTGTGTATTTTGTAGGATTTCTCGGCGTGCGCGAGGTCACGTGGGGTCACATTGTTATGCATTGCAACATCACTCAGTCATAAACTGTCAGGATATGTGAGAGCAATCATTCTTTATTCATCAAATTCTCTCTTCCATCCATCGCCTTTATGCTTCCGCTCGATAAAGCATCACGAGATGGCGCCGGTCAATGGATGAAGGATCCTAGGCGTTACTTAAGTCCCTACAAAGAGTCAGATAAGCCGCAGCAGACCGGATATTCTGATCTTATCCAGATCTACGAATACGGTCCATCGGAATTCAGAGTAAAATGCGTGAGAGCAGTCGTTCTTTATAGCTTATTGGATGCAATAGCTGTTTAAATAGATAATTTTAGTGAATTTAATCTTGAATTTTTTGGAAATATGAAACACTTATTCTATATGTTAAACTAAACATTTAGCCCAATTTGCATGGAAGTTTAATTTTGTTGCTACATAAAAGTATATATATACGTGTATACATTCATGTATTTATATATAATATGTATGTATATATATATATAATATTATATATATATATATATATATACATGTAGTCTATATATATATACATACAATTATACATGCATATATATATATATATATATATATATATATATATATATATATATATAATTTCTCCTTACTAGGAGAAACTAAAACTTAGATGACGAAGAAAAAAGCATGTGGATTCTGTAGACAATTTATGAAATCTAGAAACACACACTCGCAGATATACATACATATACATGTATATATATATATATATATATATATATATTTATATATATATATGTATATATATATATATATATATATATATATATATATATCTGCGAGTGTGTGTTTCTAGATTTCACAAATTGTCTACAGAATCCACATGCTTTTTTCTTCGACATCTAAGTTTTAGTTTCTCCTAGTAAGCCTGTATTCAACAAGGCTACGTTTATTACTCATCAGTAAATTTTAATTTAGCCTAATCACTACATAAATGCACTGTGCTTATACCTACAAAGTTCATTATGCTAAGTACACAATTCTTTTCAGATTCCTACTAAATTGCAATCAAGAAAGCCAAATAAATATTTACATTCACATAACGGATATTGTAAAAAAATTATAGAATAAGCCTACATAACTCAGTGAAACCAGGGCAAAAGCTTGAAGACCTGTTAGGAGATAATTTACATTGTAGATAATTTATTGATAATTTTAGTATTGATTCTAATCACTTTAATAATTTTTTAATGAATTTTAATAACTTGAATGATTTTTTAAATGATTTTTGATAACTTTATTCATCCCGACCCTAGTTAAATAGGGATTTAAGGGAAGATGCTGATGATGATGTAGGTAATTTATTTAAGATTTCTAGCTCATCATCAGCGCAACGACAGCATGAATTACAAGTACCTATCTACTTGAATGTACTTGGATTACATTTAGATGCAGGCCTGCAGTAATTCCTGGAAATGAAGAGCGTATTTCGTCAACTCATCGACTGGACTAGGATATCTTTAATTAACCGTTAATCACAGTCAAGTCTAATATCAGATTCGCTTAATTGCTCGCCTGACTTCATTATCAGATGGCGCTTAATCTCAAGCATCCAATTCTTTCTCGTCTCTGCAGCCATGAGATTGATGTGTTCACAACATTGAGAACTGAAGTGAACTGTGTGGCATTTGCTATAGGCAATTTGTAAGCTAAACCACTTGAGATTTCTTGACAAATTGGATAAAGGTTAAGTTAAATATGAGTTTTATATGGAAGTTGCTATAATTATTGGATGTCTTAAAACGATGTATATAATTTTATTATTTATTTTATAACAGTCTGATAATATAACGACTAGTAGGCTTATACGAAAGAACATATTAACAATTATTGTTAAGCAAATACTCAACTGAAGAGATATCCCAATTAAAAACTGCATGTTATCCTTAATTTATTATAAACCAATTAATAAATTAGCTATTGATCTACTGAAGAATTGTTTGCTTTTAGATACTATTATCACTTATTAAAGATCAGTGGGAAGTACGATGATGAGGTTAAGGAAGTACAAGAAAACTTCGCCAGCACTAGATATATATATATATATATATATATATATATATATATATATATATATATACAGACTGGGGCAAAAATAAATAATCCCCTAGCGAAATCTCAATAACTTTAAGAAAACTCAAAATATCTCTACGAAATTCACGTAGCTTCTTGAGGAGGAATTTCTTTATATATCCTGCGAATTTGATGAAAATATTTTCATTAGTTACGAAAATACAGCATTTCTACGAGAAAAGTGCTAAAATCAATTTTAACAAGGCTTTTCGAAATGTCAGTCGTTCCTTTTAAAGAAAATAACGACCCTGAAAACGGAAGTTTACTTAAGTGGTGGAGTTTAAGCCTGCACTACCTTGTTAGCTACTCCAATAAAAGATGCTTAAATTTCGTTCTTCTGTTAAAATTAGTCCTAAATTTTGAAGAAAATGTAATGTCTGGTACTTTTGTTTAAAAAAGCCTTGTTAAAATTGATTTAATCGTTTTTTTCCAAGAAACGCTGAATTTTTGTTACTTCCAAATATATTTTCGCCAAATTTGTAGGATATGTGTATAAATTTCTCCTCTTGAAGCTCCGAAAATTTTGTAAAACTACTTTGAGTTTTGTCCAAGTTATTAAGACTTTTGTCAAAAAAGCCTTGTTAAAACTGATTTTGCACTTTTTTTCTTAGAAACGCTGTAATATTTTTCCTGCTAACATATTTTCATCAAATTTGCAGGATATACGCAGAAATTTCTCCCCTAGAAGCTCCTTAAATTCAGTAAAGATATTTTGAGTTTTCTTAAAGTTATTGAGATTTCGCTAGGGGATTATTATTTTTTGCCCCAGTGTGTATATATATGTGTGTTTATTTCAGCATCAACACCAAATCACTGACAAATGCAAACAGAAATGAACATTTAAATGAAATAAAATTTTAAAATTCCCAGGAACACAGTGTGTCAAACAGTCTATAAACACCAGAACAACGGCCGCCAGGGAAGATGATACGATCTTATCTAGCTGACCGCACTAACAAATCATTTATACAATAAAGTATTTTATGCCTAGCAATTAAACTTTTCTCTGTCAACTAACAAGACCTATTGTTTTGTTAAAATTGGTCTATCCAATGCATGCTTGTAGTTATATTCCATAATATATGTGTGCTCTATTCTGTGTACTTACATGTTCATGTTCATGTGTTTTCTCTAGTAAATTAACTGTCCGAGCCGGTGTTTTATTGGCAAGTTGGCGGGGTTCAAATCGGGTACTCTCCTTGTCACCGGGATAGTATCCGAGCAGGAAACTGATGTCAAACTTGGTTTTAACTTAGCTTAATTTTTTCGCAACAGCATTCATTTAACGCCCAATAGTGTTCTACTCTAACAAGAGCATGGGTTAAAAAATATTTTTGCTTTCTCGGTGAAGTACATGTGTAAGTCCGAAGCAAATTTTTCATATTGGTTTTCTATGTTAATAGTAATTTCTACATTTATTTCGAAAATAATCTTTTACAGTCCCAAAACTGTTAAGTCTCTAGCGCTCACAACCATTGTCTATAATAATTTATCCTCAGTTCAGTGACGAATTTGGCTTTATTATTTATATATAGTTGCATTCTTCTTTATATAACTTTCCGGATATTTATAAGTGCTTTAATGCACTAAAGGGTATTGCTGCTTTTAGCCCAAAGTTCTGTTCAGAACTTTGGTGCAATGTATGAAAACTCCAAATGGGAACCGGAAATGTATCCTGATAGCCAAAATTGCGATGATTTTAGATGTGCAGAAAATAAATATGGTATGCCATTCCCTATCAAAGGTCATTTTCCATATCAGATTGGAAATGTTTACCCGGAAGTGTAGATGGATATATCAAGACCGCGCAATCGATCCTAACCCTGGCGGCGGAAATGGACGTTGTGATTCCACTGACTTCTAAGCTTGCAGGATGTATAAATGAGCTTCACTCGAACAATCGTGGCTGGGTTGCTAACTCCTTCCATCGGCTCAATGCAGGATTACACCTACAAAGTTCCTTGCCTTCCGATATCTTGGAAAATAGTAAATCCTTAATTTATTCAACATTACTTTCAGTAAATTTCTCACGATTTTTCACTATCGTGGACTATGTCAGCTACAAAAGGAAAAATAATAATCAAATAAAAATATGAATATAAATTAAATAACAAAAAAATATTTGAATGGCATAATCGCGCAGGCGTAACGTCATGAAGTATTAAATGACAGATCCTGAGGTGAATTGAATCCTCTGGATTCGAATCCCAGCCGCGTTGATCTGAGACTAAAATCTCGGACATTCACAGGACTGGTTACACGGAAAATGGACTAAATTGCATGACGGTTTAAACATGTAGTATTAAAAGTGATAGATAGCAACTTAGTTGAGCATTCACTATAATGCTTGTTTACTTTAATTATAAATACTAATATAATTAATAAATATGAATGTTAAAATGGGCATGAATGAAGCTACTAAGTCTTATCTACTAAGTCAATCAATCTTAAGATCTCTTTAGCACTTTAGCAAATAAAGTCCTTGAATTGTTAAGGTAAGGGAATAGTCTATGGCTAATCTAAAAGAACTAAGGAAACTTATTGAAAGAAATAACACAGAACATTCTCGTACAGAAATGCGAAGAAGATCAATTTGTTCTTCATTCAAATAGCTACAATAGTCGCCTCTGAAAACCTAAAATATTGGTACTTATTTAGATGGATTTCTTTTCAAGATTGTCTTATCCACTTTACCGTGATACATATTTACCAACAGATTATTTTCGTGTCTTTTATAATATGCACTGGGACTATATTACATTTTGATATAGTGTTCTCATACGCTAGTCTGCAGAATTTAAATTGTATCTATTCTTTCTTCCATACCACAGAAAATCTAATATGCAATATATGCAATAAGTCGCATCTCATCCACGCTAGATTATTCACGCTGCAGTATATAGTATACAGTCACGTGATCGAGCTCACACTAAGGGTCCCACTGCTGATCATAATTCATATCCCGGTCGTTAGAGGGCCAGCAGGATTTGCTTGCGGTCCGAGATCGAACGATGTATTCATAAAGTCATTATTTGTTGTGATAGCTGAGCGTCGACTTGGCTCATCATAGGACATCAATCATGCTCTCCCGGATTCTCGCCCGGATCCAGCGGTGACCGTGCGTGCCGCTTCGACGACTTCATGCCGCGTCCTTCCATATCTCCGGCGTCTCCAGGGCTCAGTCCAACAATCCTGCTTCCACGGGATTGCTCATTTCTTTTAAAGACAAAGATAAGAGAGAAACTTATTTCTTTTATTCGTGTGACAGATCATAGAGAGTTTTTCTTCTGCCACTCTTTGTTTGAAGAGAACGAAGCCGGGATGATGGTTTTTGCCGATAGTAACACTCCAGCACTATTACGATTGCCACGCAGTTAATATTTAAAAGATATTCTTCATATCCTTTAAGATCGTAGGTTAATATGCTTTTTTAGTTTGATTGACTATAGACTTCGGTTGAGTCGCGCTCCGTTGTTTTAAAAGATATAAATAATAATTCATCGTGTAATCAGTTACACTGAAAATGTGACGTTGGAATTTTTACTGTAGCAACAAAGTTAATTATTGGTCTCAGATATCTAAAACGTTTTTATTATAATGTCGCATCACTTGTTCTTCGATCTTGGTCTTGGTTCTTGGTTCTTGGTGTCAGTATTCTGCATTGCTTTGTCCTTTTACAATTATTATTTAAATAATAACGGTTATGGCATGAATTTAAACAGCAAAATAACAGTCAGTAATATAATAATTGGAATATTCAGAAATTTTTGTAAACTAATTTTACACTTGCTTACAATATGACAATAATAAATGTGAATTTGAGGATTTTAGTCAATTAAAAATTTGTAACGATTATTGAAACTTAGTAATATGGCACATTTTAAATTGCAAGTATAAAGCCCAGTTTATGTTCATAATGCCATCTCGAAAGCATTTCACTATAAAAACCAGGATAAGATTCGAACCCTATACCTATTGATTAGTTTTATGTATTACGGGCTACCGATTCAGTTCAAAAAACTGCTTATTAACTTGACATATAATTGCCAAACCGAGTCATTTGAATTACAGTGACGCTACATTACTTCTTCACTGTATTTATAGACTTAAATATCCCTCGATAGACTTTAACCATTGGAAATTGAGTCTTTGAAACAGCTCTAATTAATAACTGACTAGGCATGTATTACAACTAATTTTGTTTTGGTTATAAAAAGTTCGACGAATGTTTCTGATCTAAACAAAGTTTTACTTGAAGTAATGGTGCAACCGTCTATTTTAACTTCTTTCGCTTCAAAGCTGAAAGATAGCATTTAAAAATTGACCTTCACACTTGAAAGTATTTGACTACCAACGTTATTAAGGCTAAATATCTAAACGAATTTGAGACACCTCTGGTTGCTCTTGATTTCTCGAATTGTTTTAAGAAAATGATAAGACCAGGATGGAATTGTGTTAATTATTAATTATTCACTTCTAAAACAATAAAGATATATTTAGTACATTGAATTTTTTAAATTATGAGCACTGTAGTTTTTATGTTTTAATTAAAAATCAGTCATTATTCCTTTATCTCTGTAAGTATATTATATATTTTATTTTATTTTGTGTATTTTAGTCAGAATATGTAGGTGCCATACTGCGAATGTGAAAAACGGAAATGAAGGCTATTCTGGCCTTTATTTATCCCGCATGCACTCTTGATATCTTGCATTAATGATTATGACTAAAAAAATTGATATATACAATATAATTGTGAAATGTACAATGTTTAGTATGTGATAACTTAAACAAAATTTATAAAATATATACATGTATATGTATACTCGACTCTACAAGCACTATATCGCAAAAATATAATGTCAATATAGTAATTCTTTCAGTATATTACATCAACTAAAATACTCAATAATATGATAGTTGTCCCGTGTAGGCCCTACTAGCTAGTATATGGAGGGTGCCACTTTTTCGAAAGAACGAAATTGAGAATATGGAAATGTCAAACACCGAGTTTGATATCTGAAATAAAATTGCATAACACAAATTTTCGAAAATCTTGTGTGTTAAAGTGGAGGTTTAAATATCAACATTTCTCTTCAAGAGATCTCGATGCTCTCGTACTTTCGTCACAACAAGTTATTGGCAGTTTTCATAGCATAAAGCAAGCAGGCTCTAAGTTAGTAAATTATCATTATAATTATATTTAACCAGCTCTGTCTGTCTGTCTGAAGAAACGCTGAATGTCTATGATTCATCTTTAAAATTTCTCAATATTTATGTTAATTACAGATGTATCATTTGTTATTTTATTCATAGTAAATAAGCGACGTTAGTATATTAGCGATAAGACGCATAACGCTAATGACGTCTGTATCATTGGTTCATTCTCAACTTAAATTTATATACCCAATAGGCCTATATAACGAAAGTTTATAACAACGACGTAAGACTCATTACGCAAATTATTCATCAACATCGCCTTATGGTTGATAAGTTAGAGTTCAAATATTCGTTCAGTTCATCATCATCATCATCATCATCATCATCATCGTCGTCGTCGTCGTCGTCATAATCATCATCATAAAAACTTATGTATATGAAATATTTGGACTCATTGAACCAGTACATTTTGACAATTTTAATATTGTAATTTTATTTCCCATTTGTGTTAGTTTACACTTGTCTTAATAATACTTATTTTATTCAATTTAATTGTGGATATTTAGTCTACATTTCGTACATTAGTCCTCCTTAGTACAATAGTCCTCGTTAGTACTAAGAGGTTAGGTTTCAAATCCAGGTTCAGCGAAATATATTAATATTTAGGGCCTATCTGTCGCAAGCTCTATGGTCAGCGTTAGTATTACGAGCCCCTGAACCTTACGCTGTTATCCTACCATAACACTTCTCGTATTTTTTATATATTTTATTATATTTTTAATTAATTATTTTGATTAAATACTGTAATTAATTGTATTTTACACCGTTTTTGGACCTTCTTTTTGCTCGCCGGCTTGATTTTGTCTCAATAGTGCTCGAGGTTGTCATTGATGACTGTAGCACTCTAATAGTTGTAATGTACGTTATGTTATTTTATTTAAGAGATACACAAGCACAAGTATATTGGCATAGTTTGCAATGTTATTGCTTCAGAATTAAAATCCAAAATAGAACTTCTAAAGTTAACAATTCAATTCAGTTAAAATGGACCATTTTTCCTAGATGTGGGCAATTTTGCACATGATTACATTTTAATTTTATTAAAATAAAAACAATAATTTAATGCGAGACTTAAGTGCACCCTGAAATGGCTTATGTAGCTTATTGTCTGGAGCCAGTGGCGAAGTCGGTAAGATACTCTGCCGCGGATCAGTAGGTGCTGGGTTCAAATCCTGGGCTCGCCCGTCACTAATATCGCTTTCGAGTGAGAAAACCGACGTTAACCTTAGCTTTAAATATGGCGAATAATAAAATAATGGTTGTTATTGCGTATAACAATGGTTTAAATTATAGCTACCATTTCTATTTTGGACTTAAAATTATTGAAGTATCCCTATACTGTGCACTTTGAAATGTTGGTAGTGATAAATAGGTCTAATAAATATATAATATAGCTTATCTTTAATTCCTAAATGTTGGACTGATGTTTTCTAGATTTTGAAACCGTGTTTGGACCAATTTAATTTTTCTTGGTTTAGTTAGCGAAATCATTGAAGAAATCATTAACAAAAACAAATTTGTAGTAAAAAGAAAAATCAATACAATTTCAAAGTCCAAAATCTAGAAAACAAGTAAGTTCAAAAACAGGGAATATACTGTTTTGTTGAAGGTGACATTATTGGTTAAGCTATATATTACTGAAAACTACATAGTAGATATATTGTTGGAGATATTTTGTAAATACCAGAGAGTTTGTTCGATCGGTGATATTACAAGATGCCAAGGTGAGGGTTTGCTAATCAAGTTGGATTTTGTTTAAAGGAGTTCGATGTTGACATTGATGACAGAGGAACTACCATTATTGCTTTTGTTGTTGTTGCAGTTGTTGAAATAGAAAATGCTTTAGAAACGTCTGACTAAGGAGCAACTGCAAATTGAAGTATTACTTGTAATTATTGACCCCCAAGCCTTATAATGGAAATCCACATGTGTCATCTGCCGAAATATTGAAATATCAGATATTACTTTGTATTTATTTCCGGAATGAAAATGAATTTATCATAAAATAAATTTCTAAATAATTCATAATTAAATATTCAAAATAATAAACTAAACCATTAATAAAGTTAATTTTTTCGAGAAGGTAGTAAAGAGGCTTTTTAGGCCTAAATTTTATGTATATATATAAATCATAAGTATATATATATATAAATGTATATACATATATACATGTATATTTCTATATAATATTATATATATATGAATATATAGGCCTATACATTACTATATATACAGTATACGAGCGTATATGCACACAAATATATATATATATATATATATATATATATATATATATGTATGTATAGGCCTATATAGGCCTTAAGGCCTATTTGAAATAATACATGTATATCAATATAGTGTATAATTATTATAATATACTGATATAATATATTGATCTCTCTATCTCTTTCTCTCTTTTAGTGCACTGGCTCCTGGTAGGTCCATTCTATATTACTCCTCCACTCATCGTTGTCTTCCGTATCCTCATCATGTCCATATACGAATGGATCTTTAAATCATCTAACATTTCTTTTGATATGTCATTATTCTTGGTAGTTGCTTCTTATGACGAATTAACATTATGACACCTATGCCTTCCTCAGCATCGACTAACATTTCCTGGGCAGGGGCGTCATTCCCTGAGAAAACTATCCTGTTTACCCAATTCATTGAAATAATATATTAATGGATAAACTGAAACTACCGCTGTTAATTATGACTTGGAGATAAACATTGTAATTACAAAATTGTTGAGAGGGTGTCCAATGTCATTAACAGGACTGGAAAAAACGAACAAATCATTATAAATACTGCTTAGTGATTTCAACATCTGATATTAGAAAATGATCAATAGCAATGCATATGATTATTTCTGTAATTATGTGTTTAACTTTTCATCATCATCATCTTCCCTTGAATCCCAGCTTAGCTAGGGTCGGAACTAATATATGTGTTCAACCATTGTTTCCCAACAAATGAGACTAAAGTATTTTAATTTTTACTTGATATCTAAAGCAGCATGAATCTGTAATTTTGAGTTTTAAAGGAATTCGGGATGTGTAAATTAAATCCATATAAGAATAATGGAAATGATGAAACTGATTTATTTAGGAATGCAAATGCCTACATTCTATCAATGAAAATTGGAATCGTTATTTTTCTGAACGTTCTATACTGCTACTCACAAAATTCGTTAATTCAATGTTTACTTTAAATCCGGTTTCAGCATGAAATACTTGAAAGGGTAGAGATTTAAAGGCGTGAGAAGAATTTAATGATAATGGGAGTGGAGAAGGGAGATAATGACAAAGAGGTCATAGAGGACATTCTGGTCAAACTGGTTGGACCAAAAGGAAGAACGGCAGTAGTATGGCTGGATAGAATGGGGAAAAAATCAGATAAAGTCAGACCTATCAGAATTAGCCTGAGCAATGTCGAAACAAAGTATGAAATTTTGGGAAAGTCCAAAAACCTGAAGGAGTATGAGGAATACAGGAAGGTATATTGTGTGCCTGATCAAACTAGGAAGCAACAAGCTGAGGATAAGGTACTAAGAAATAAATGGAAGGAATTGAGAGACGGGGGGATAAGGATGTGAGAATTAAGAGAGGTAAGTTAATAAAAAAAGTAAATGGAGCCGAGGTAGTAGTGTTTGCACCTCGGAATTAGATGAAAACTTAGAATCTGCGGAGCCGAGTCTATTGTCGTCACCTTTAGATGTTAAAAATAGCTTAAAATGTGTTTACTTTAATTCTAGAAGTATTGTAAATAAAATGTCTCAACTACAGTTGTTGATTAAAGATGAAAATATAGATATTTTGGGAATCAGTGAGTCATGGTTGTCTGATGACATTAGTGATAGTGAAATTAGTTTTAGTGGATACAGTGTATTTAGATTTGATCGAAATGATTTAGTCAAGAAACGAGGTGGGGGCGTTTTGCTGTATATAAAAAATGAATTGAACCCAAGTCAAGTCAATGATTTATGTGTTTCAAACTTTAAAGAAAGTGTTTGGTGTAATACCAAGTGTAAGAACATTAATCTTATTATTGGTGTTATGTATAGAGCCCCAGATAGTTCAAAAGCTATTGACGAGGCTATGTTTAGTGTGTTTGATAAATTGTATGATAAGATGGTTGTAGTAATGGGTGATTTTAACTATCCTTAATTGGACTGGGGAAATAGAGAAAACATAGATGAATCTCACTTATTTATAGAATTTATAAATAATAATTTTTAGAACAGTATTGTAATAATGGATTGAAGCTGGTAAACCTAGAGGTGGTCCAATTTTTGAAAAGAGAAATCTAGATAAGAGATTATATAGAGATAGCATAAGAACTCGTAAGTTAGAGGGGAAACAGAACATGGCAGACTCTTTATTAATTTCTTTGTATAATGGAAAAACAGCAAAATTCTGGAATATCTGGAAAAAATAAAGTATGTGACAATAAATATTCAATGCCTACTATTGAGGGTGCAAAAACTGAAAAATCTGCTTCAGATTTATTTAAATCATATTTTGAAAAGGTCTCCAATTCGAATGATGAAGGGTTTAATACAGATATGTCTAAAAAATTTAAAAAGTTATTATCATGCAAGATGCATGATCAAAAAACTGAGTAAGTTAAATCAAGCGGACATGGCGTCCTATAACGCATTCCTAATAGATATGTCAGTTTCTAAGCTACATAATGGAAAGGCTGCAGGTGTCGACAATCTACAGAAAGAGCATCTAGTTAATGCTCATCCTATTTTATATGTCATTCTATCTAAACTATTTTATATAATCGCCAGGTTAGGATATGTACCGAACCAATTTGGAAGGGGAAAACTTATTCCTATACAAAAAGATACTAGTATTAAAGGTTTGCAAAAAATAGATAATTTTCGTGGAATAACATTGAGTCCAATAATTTCCAAAGTTTTTGAACATAGCATACTCTTTCTATTTGGCAAATATTTCAATTCAAATGATAGGCAGTTTGGTTTCAAAAGGAATCTTGGGTGTGCCAATGCAATTTTTTGTGTAAGGAATGCCATAGACTATTTTGTGGAGAATGATTCCACAGTTAATTTGTGCTGTCTAGATATTTCAAAGGCATTTGATCGAGTTAATCACTATTGTTTGTTTTATAAATTGCTACAATTAAATGTACCTCTATATATAATACACGTCTTAATAAATTGGTACTCGAAATTATTTTCGAATGTAAGATGGGGTATTGCGATATCTGAAGAATTTAAGATATCATGTGGTGTTAGACAAGGTGGTGTATTATCACCTACATTATTCTGTATCTATGTGGACAATCTTCTTTCACAGTTATCCAAATATGGATGTACACTTAATAATATATCATATGGTTCATTCATGTATGCAGACGACTTAGTACTCTTAGCACCTACGGTGGCGGAACTTCAACGTATGGTATTGGTATGCTGTGCTGAGCTGGATGCAATAAATCTGAAGCTTAATACAAATAAATCGTACTGTATTAGAATTGGCAAAAGATTTTTTGTTGATTGTCCAAATGTACGTATATGTAGTGACAATGGTGTAATTGCTTGGGCTAAGGAAGCTAGATACCTTGGTATAGTCATTGAAAGCAGCAGACGTTTTAAGGTATCCTTTGCACATGTTAAATGTAAGTTCTATGCAGCTTTCAATGCACTATATTCTAAGTTAGGCAGATTGCCTGATATAAATGTCACTATTCATTTAATAGAATCAATAGCTGTGCCTAGTCTGTTATATGCTATTGAAGCGCTAAATTTAAATAAATCGGAAATTAAGAGCTTAGAATTTACTTTCAATAAGGCTTTATTTAAACTATTTCAGGTATCTAGTATGAATGATTTGCTGTTTTGCATGAATATATTTAACATTCATGGTATAAAAGATAAATATCAGTTGAGAAAAGACAGATTTATGTCAACGCTAAAGACAATAAATAATATCAACTTACGCAATTTAGTTCATTGACAGTGCTCCCTACATGAATTTATGTATTTATTCGTTGTTTTTCTATTATGTGTTGTAATGTGCACCATGTTAGTTTGTCACCTTTGTACTTATTTGCTGCCTTTTGGTGAAATAAAGATTGATAATAAGCCTACTAGTGGGCAAAAACTTCCTTGATCTTGTTTTGTGCTCTGAAGAAATAATTAAGGATGTACTTATAAGTGAACCTTTTGAGACAAGTGATCATCTAACCATTAACTTTGTAATTCAGTGCAGTTGGATCTGTAGGAAAGTCCAAAAATTTGATTATTTTAAAGTAAATTATGAAGAAATTAAAAGAAATATACAGCATAGAAATTTATTTATGGTTTTAAGTGATAATGATAATAACGATGACGTAGAGGGCTTATGGAAAAATATTTACACAGGTCTCAGGATGGTTCGTGATGAGTTTATGAAATTGAAAGCCAAAAATAGAGATAGATGTAAGCGGGTTACTAAAAAGGTAACAAGAAAAAGAAAAGCCAAAAAGATGCTTGGAACAAGTATAAAAATAATAATAATGAAGAATCACTGTACTGTGAATATAGGAAAAAGCTTAATAAATCGGTTGCAGAAAATAGAAAGCCAAGTTAGAATTTGAAAAACAGCTAGCTCGTAATATAAAGAATAATGCAAAGAGATTTTTGCCTATGCTAATGCTAACTAAAAGGTTATTATAAAGATTGGTCCTTTAAGAGATGAATGTAATAACATTATAGAAGCTAATAAAGATACTGCAAACTATTTTAATAAATATTTTTCGTCTGTATTTGTGGAAAAAGATTTAGTTAATATGCCAGTACCGGCTAAGATCTTCAAAGGTAACTTTGAATGCTCCTTACATAATATTGAGTTTGATATTGATGATGTTATAAATAAATTAAATTCGCTAAATGTCAACAAAAGTCAAGGTCCATATGATATTCACGGAAAACTAATTTCGGAGCTAAGAGATGAATTAGCACTAGCTCTATTAAACCTACTAAAAGCTTCAATGAAAACAGGGGTGGTTCCTCAAGATTTGAAGAATGCCAATGTTGTACCAATACATAAAAAGGGAAATAGGGATAAAGCAGAAAATTATAGGCCTATAAGCTTAACAAGTATAATCGGTAAGACATTTGAAAGCATTATTAAGGATAAAATAATTAGTTTCTTGAAAGAATATAACTTCATTAGAAATAGTCAACATGGTTTTATTAGTGGGCGTTCTTGTTTAACTAATTTGCTAGATTTTTTAGAATATATTACAAAGGAAGTAGATAATAAAAATAGCATTGATATCTTATATCTAGACTTTGCTAAAGCGTTTGATAAGGTACCACATAAAAGATTACTTAGTAAGTTGGAAGCACATGGAATAACGGGCAAACTTTTGAAGTGGGTAGGTAATTGGTTAAGCAATAGAAAACAAAGGGTGTATGTCGAGGACGAGTTCTCGGAATGGGCAGCAGTGAAGAGTGGTGTGCCACAGGGTTCTGTTTTAGGACCTCTATTATTTTTAGTTTGCATCAATGACATTGACATAGATATTTTATCTAAATTTAATAAATTTGCAGATGATTCTAAAGTAGCAAAGATAGTAAATAACATTGAAGATGCTGAGATTTTAAAGTATGATATAAAAATATTACAGAACTGGTCTAGGGATTGGCTAAAGGAGTTCAATGCTGAGAAATGTAGAGTTATGCATATAAGGAATAATAATTTAGAAATTGAGTATAGATTGAACAATATTAAACTAAAATCCACAAACCGTGAGAGGGATTTAGGAGTCTTTGTGGATAGCTCTTTTAAATTTAGTGAAAATTGTAATAAAGTTGTGAATTGTGCTAATTGTGCATTAAGAATGATTAAAAGAACAATTGCATGTAGAAATAAAGATATTGTGGTAAGGCTATATAAGGCTCTTGTACGGCCCAAACTTGAATACTGCGTTCCTCTTTAAGTGAGAGAAGAACTAGAGGATATTTAATAGAAGTTTTTAAGATACTCAAAGGCTTCAGCAAAGTTAACCATAGTATTTGGTTTAATTTATCAAACAACAGAAACACAAGGGGACATATTTATAAACTTAGTAAATTTAGAAGTAGACTAGAATGAAGGAAATTTTTCTTTAGTCAGAGAGTAATAAATGCTTGGAATAGTTTGCCAAGCGAAGTTGTGGAAGCAGAATCAGTGAATGCTTTTAAAAATAAATATGATATACATAAGAACATGTAAATTAGATGCCAATTGTATGTTCAGTGTTATGCATAAGCTACGTATAAATTTCACATGTTGACATAAAGTCTGTATGATTTGAGTTATATTAATTGGTTTTAGTTAAGAGCCTGATGAGTCTTAAACAAGCATATAATTGCTTCCTGACTCTGTAATGTTATGTTATGTTATGAATAGAGTAGGCCTATATACCTTGAAGTGGCCGCTTGATTGAGCACCAAGAAAATGCAGATGCTTCTAAGAATGATTTAACTATCAATATAATTTCAAGAATTCGTCATTTAACATAAGGTATCTTGTTCTAAGTGAGAAAATTATATGTAATTATTTTAATTCTTCTCGCATATAAGATTCTAGAGCTTAAACGTAGAAAACATATGCTAAGGATTTTTCTACATTTCCAAGAAGATAATTTACAAATTAAAAATAGCATGAAAAATATCGAAAATTACATCGGTTAATTCTAAAGCAATTATCTACTGGTTGCAAAACAATTGTTAATCGTCTAGTTGCGTATTCATAACCGGATCTCTTTCTCTCTGTCTCTGTTTTTCTCTTGCTATATTTTCTCTATCTCTTACTCACTGTCACTATCTCTGGCAGGTCTAGGTATTATTTATTATTTTATTTTAGGTTTATTTACGTTCACATACCACTATCTTTGATGGTCAAACATCGTCATCAGCAGCAATCAATGCCAGTATAGTCCAAGGATCAGCCCTTGGACCAACTTCATTTGTCATTGTTACATCAGACTTAAAAACCTTACAGCCTACAAACTCTTTGTTCAAATATGCCGATGACACATACCTGATTGTGCCTGCCTCTAACCTTCACTCAACGGAAGAGGAATTATTCCATATCGAAAACTGGTCCCGTTCTAACAATCTACTATTAAATCGAAATAAAACAAAAGAAATTCTCTTCCAATTACCCAATCAAAAAGGCAGATAAGAGATGTCCCACACCTTGAAGGAATTGAGCGGGTTTCTAACATCAAATGCTTAGGTGTCATAGTATCTGATAACTTTTCTTTTTCTGCTCACATCACAAACATCATTAGCTTGTGTTCGAGCAACATTTTTGCGCTCTATTCTTTACGTAGTAAAGGTTTGGCAAATGATCTTCTTCAGAGAGTCTTTCAAGCCTCCACACTCTCTAAGCTTCTATATGCCTCCCAGTTTTGGTGGGGCTTTACAAATGCTGAAGAGAGAACCCGTCTTGAAACCTTTTTAAAGAAGGCAAGGAGAGCTGGATTCTACAGTAAAGAATCTAATTTTGAGGATCTATGTAACTTTGCTGACAATAATCTTTTCAAGGCAATCTGTAACAACCCTGCACATTTACTGGCGCATTTGTTACCTCCACAAAACAATCATAATTACCCAACCCGAAGAAATACTGCTAAGAGATGCTTTTCCCTTCCCATAAAACGAAGCAGTCTGAGCGATAAAAACTTCATTATTCGTATGATTCTAGATGATGCTAGTTAATTTAATGAATACTAAAAGATTCTTCTTTACTCATAGTACAGTACGCCCTATATGGCAATTATGAATAGTATAAGCCATTGATTTATGTAATGTTGTAATATTCATGTGGTAAATGTTAGCGAGAACAATTTTTAGTTTTATCTCTCTTATATCTAGCCTATTAACTGTTTATGCTATATCTGTAATTTGTTATGCTGTGTCTGTTGGAATTTCTATGCTGTAACTTTCTGCGGTTGTCAGATTGAACGAAAATAAACGAATATATTATTATTATTATTCCTGATTGAAGTTATTTTCAAGCTTACTATGAACATTTGTTAAACCATCAATTGATCCATCACAATCGCAAAGCCTTTTCTAAATCAAGAAGTAATTTTCAAAGCATGAAAAAATAAGGCTTCTATGGTGGGTTCCAATAGCTTCCTAAATTTCAGTTTTTGTCGCCTCATACAAAAAATGCATTTTACAGTAGGTCTATATGGCAGTGACTCTAACACATTGCAGATATTTTATGAGAGTTCAGAATATGATAAAATTTCTACAGTATCAGTGCACGGCGCTTTGTCATCATTCCGTTTCCATGGAATCTACAAGTAGATGGAGTTCCAGATTAAAATATAATTAATATTTGAAACAAAATTTTAAGATTTTGAGTTTTCATTCATTTTTTTTGAGATTTCACTTGCCAGTTACCATTTACCATTTTTTAGTTGGCCTTCTACTTATTTGAAAATATTCAATTGTATTGCAATCAACGGTTTTATTGTAATTGGTAATGTAATAGAATTTTTAGCATTTCAGACTCTGCTATAAGTAAATTCTGCTATAACTACTAATTATGGTATTACCGAACAGAGTTCTGGCTCTTTTATGGTAGCCTCTTTTGTATTGCTATTTGTTTATCTAACTACATACACATTCCTATTGTTTGTATAATCTGTGCTGTGATGAGCAAATAAACGACAGTAAACGCAAAAGAAGATATAGTTTATATAAATGTACGCAAAAATTGGTTTTATTTCTTTAAAAGTATGTATACATTTAATAATGATTTATTTACTGAAATTCAAAGTACTAAATTCTTTTTATACTGAAATAAGATTAATTAACAGTCTGATTTATGCGCTAATACGTTGTATTGTTGTCACAAATTTATCGTCAAAACAATATCTAAATGTCGATATTTCATCCTATAGAAACAATAGGTATGAAACGTAACGGCTTCTTCCAACCTTTGAATAGCTATCAGCAAATCAAGAAACCCGTAAATCTCGAAAAGGTTACTACTTTTAAATATAATTCTTTAACTATTACTATGATCAAATTTTCGGAAGTAGAAGACGCGTTCAGTACAGAGCTGCGGTGGTTGATGCTGCTGCAGTACTGGCTGGTGAGGGTTACCGCTGGAGGCAAACGAGAAGAACTTTCTTGGGGAACAGATGTTGCGCAGGGTGTAGCGGAACTGCACTCCGCTCAGAACATAAACATAGAAGTTACAAGCGTAGTTGATCTCAGAGAACAACTCAAGCAGCTTGGTTATGTTATAGAGTTGATCGTAGACAATTCCGCCATACTGTGGGTCTACGAGGCTCAACACGTGGGCGATGACAGAGACTAGGACAAGCGGTAGAAGAGTTACGATGTGTATGAAGGATACTACCAGAAGCATACAGGTCGTCTTGTGGCGCTGTAGACGAGCGTGTCTGGCGTAGTCGACAGCGACTTGGCTGCTGCCCCCGAGGCTTCCAGATCCGTTCCCGACGCCTGCCAGTATTCCATTTGCCGATCCGATTCCGTTGTTACGATAGAGATGTGATCGAAGAGAATAAATCTTCCGTAGAATACTGAGGTTGAGAACTAGAATGAGAAGAGAAGGAGCCAGAAACTGCAGTACCATCTATATATAAAACAAATTTTTATTAAAATAAGTAGATAACATGGCTTAAATTGACAATTTTCATATTTCCATTCCTACCGCATTAGCAGGCAGAGGAGTCCTAGGCAGGTATCTGCCCTGATCTTGCTGGCGTCAGCTGCTTTCCTCACGAGGATGGTTTCAACATCGTAGACGTCTTCGAAAAGGCGAGTAAACATAACAACAATTAGAGTGCTACAGTCATCAATGACAACATCTAGCAATATTGTGACAAAATCAAGCCGACGCGCAAAAAGAAAGTTTCAAAACGGTGCAAAATATAATTAATCAAAATAAATAATCAAAATGTAATGAATTAAAAATATAATTAAATATATCAAGATTAATATATCAATATTAGTATTATTATATTAATAGTTATTAAATATATACAAACTAGAGATGCCTACAAACAGGACGCTAAGTTCAGAAAGTTACTCGGTAAACTATTGCCTACATTGAAAGGAGTCGTATCAGACATTCGGGATATTTATTTCTCCTGTGTTTTAGTAATTTTTTTATTATAAATAAATCAATATTAAATCCGTTTGTTTCCATGCCTAAAGCTATGCCTCTATTAGCCAACTAGGTCGTACACATGTACATGTATGTTTTCAATTAAGTTTTTTTGTGTATTTTAGATTTGGCACTGTTTTACATAGAATACTACACACTGGCACGGCTTGCCTATATAATGATATTTTTAAGCTATGGTGAACCCAATATTTCATTAATTCATGAAAGAAAAAAAACATAAATAATAATTATTCAGATTAGCAAAAACTTATTAAAAATTAGGTATTTATTCAAGAGCATGAACGAAAAACAAATACTTAGGCAGTTTTAATTAATTATGCTATTTTATGTTATCAACAATACAAGCAACAAACATTAAAGTGCTACATTGGTCAATATAAAACATCAAACAGCCTAGAACCGAACCCAAGCCAACGAGCAAAATTAAAAGAACCCAAAACGGTGCCAAATCTAAAACACATAACAATCAAAATTGTATACATAGTAGGATCTGGTTGGCTAGTTAAGGCATGCTTCTATGCATTGAAATAAACCGATTTAATATTGAGTTTTTAAATACAACATGATTATTTTGAATCTAAGAGAACTACGTTAAACTACTTCAGTAGTTTTTATGCACCTGATAAATTTTGCTGTGATAGGGTCTAAATTCGTTGCAAAAGCAGATATGGGTCAATAATAAATATACTGAAAATATGGCTACATTTAAAAGTTTAAATTTCTTATAATATAAACACATGTATATAATTAATGTTCTACATAATTGCCTTATATTAAATTTTGATAAAACGTAAGTATTGTTTGATAAATGTAAAAAAATAAGTTTGTTTTCCTCATGACTTTTAGGCCTATTGTTATTTATTTATGACTTGAGATACATTTAAGAAGCAGCGACAATTAATTTCCTGTAATTTGAGATTTGTACTACTTTCAACGGCAATTTTGATAATTGTCAGTGTCAAAATGAACCTATACGCCTAATTAAATTAATGTATTAGATCAAGTGATCATTGATAATACAATCAGTTTGATTCTATATCAATGAATATTATGATTTGAACTAAACAACAATATCTATAATGAGATCAGCCATGAATAATGAAATCAATGATTTGGAGTCGATACTTGTCTCAGATAATCCGGCCAAAATACTAATTAACTGAAGACAATTTGTGCACAAATTACTTTATCCAATAGCTTTCATACTTCATCCTGTACACTTGTGCATATTAAGTTATTTCCTAAAGTTTTCGACATTTTGATTTATTGCCATCATAATAACTCTGGAAGTAGGCAAATTGTTTAGTTCCAATGAATCGGATTTAAGAATAATAATCTTTCAAAACCATTGCGTCTAAAATTAACTTACTGACTAAGGATTTACATCAAAGTCAGGCACACTTTTAGGGAAGTCAAAAATCAGGCACATTTCAGGCACATTCAACTACTCAAATTTGTCCATTTCCTAACCTACATAGGCTTTTGTAGGGTGTTCTTATGATTCAATAATACAATTTTTTATTGTATTTAATAGAAATATCTGTGCACCTCCAATCCATCTTCAGGTATTTTGAATTTAGAAGAATATCTAATACAAATTTAAAATCTGTGGACCAAGTCGATCAGTTTGGCTATTTACCGAACAAATTTCATATGGTTAATAAATTAAGAGGAATGAGGTCAATCCTTTGAGAAAATTATACAACTTAATTTTAATTGCAATTTAATTTTAATATAACTTAAATTTATTTGCATAATCGTCTCCTTTGGCTATTTTACATGACGTTTAATATGCCAGATCGAATATTTGCAGTCATATCGAACTAATTTATTTGCAATTTAATGTAATCCACTTATGACCATTTTCAGTGAGGGAATTGAAATTTATGCAATAATACAACTGGCATACTTACTGAAACCTTATACATGATATTTACTGAGAGATATTTGAGCAATGCAAAAATAACATAATTACTCAACCTTCAATTTATACCTGATGGAAGCATAAAAGGAAAGCGAATTCGAACTATGACAGAGATACATATTAATTAAAAGATTATAAAATAAGATACGCATATCGACGTGATTATAGCTGCAAAACAAACCACGAAAAAGTTAATTTAAAATGCAACAGTTTTAAGATATTAAATGCCAAGACGTAATTACAGGGTGGTCCAGAATAAATGAAACTACTTTGAAGGCTAATAACTTTGATATTTTTTATCCAAACGTCTGACATATACATTAAAGATAATTCTATTTGTTATTCAAGTGCTAAATATCTAAGAGAATCTACTAAAAATATTTTAGAAATTATCATTAGTCGCCGATATGTAATTTTTAATGAAATTGCGTGAAAACTGAAGATATAAAAATAAAGAATTTAACATTATGTGCATTATGCCTCAACTATTTCAGAAGCTCCTTGCAGTTTCCATCCTGTCCTAAATGAATTGAGAATTAATTAAACTAATGTTCAATGTGTCCACCATGTGCCCGAATAACTGCATTCACCCGCTGGGACCACTGACCAATTTGCTGAGTCCACGAGTGCCTCACTGATCTCTGGGTCCAGCGGAGAACATTTACTTGTTTCAAATGTTCAACGTCGTGCATCGGTTCACGATAGACTAATTGCTGAAGACAATAGTAAACAATCGAATAGTAAATCGGGTTCAAATCAGGGGAGGGTTGTTAGGTGGCCAGTTCTATGGTTCAATAAACTCTGGCAGGTTTACTTTCATAAAGGCGATCATATGACATAAAAAACATGAAAATTACATATCGACGACTAATGATAATTTCTCAAACATGTGTAATATTATCTCTTAGATATTTAGTAACTTAATAGAAAAGAGAATTGTCTTTAAAATAACGTATTAAGTATGACGTTTGGATAATAATTGCCTAAGTTGTGAGCCTTCAAAATAGTTTCATTTATTCTAGGCCACCCTGTTTAATTGTTTCCTTAAGTTGGCTTCCAGTTAACTGCAGTCTTTGGATAGATACGCAAAGACTGCAGTTAACTGGAAGCCAACTCAAGAAAACAGGAAACGAGAAAGACCTAGAAATACTTGGCTAAATACGATCAACAAGGATTTGAGAGCATTACACATTTCATGTGAAGACGCTGTGAAGATTGCTGATGATAGAAACGAATGGAGGAATGTTGCCTCCTTAAGTTCTGTACAGAACGCAAGGAACTGATGATAATGATGATGAATTGTACACAATTATATTCGTAATCTAGAGTTATCGCGATAGAAATAGATTATCTTAATCTAACGCTAATACCTGAGATAATTAGATGATCTTAACCTTAAGTTATACACTAGAAATACGCATGCAGATTATCCTAATATAAAGTAACACCCTATAGAAATAGCTAACGTAATCTAAAGTTGAACCTGATAGAAATAGATATGAAGTGCGACGTAGGCGTGTGTGTATCTGTCTGGGGCGGAGCAAGTCCCGTAGTAGTTCTCTATCAGTATCAGACGAAATATCTGTGAGTAGGACATGACGGCGAACACGACGAGAATAACGGTCACCGCATTGCGGGGTCGACAGTAGGCGTCCTTCTTGAACGGATGATTCACCGCCACGTACCTCTCACTGGTCATACACATGATCAACCAGGACGACATCAAATAGCAGACGTGCTCGGTATAGTTATGTATCTTACATGAGGCGTCATTGAAAGTTCCGAAGACACCCCGATGATCTCCAGTGGCCACGAGGAGCTCGTCAAGTCTGTGGATGTACTTGCTGATGAGCACGAAGCTGTCGAACACGGCCAAGGAACAGAGATAGTGAGAGTAGGATTTTGTGCGGAAGCGGCGGGACTTGAGGACTATCAGCGACAGGATGTTACCAGTGATTCCCACCAGAACGAGGAATGGTGTGCCCAGCTGTAGTACCCACCAACCCCATTCAAGATCACCCAGGTCATTGGACTCAAATTGATCCGTGGCTTCTGGTGCTTCTGAAAAAAATTAAATTTAAAACAAATTTTATTCTTTAGTAGAAAAGCAGCATTCGATATTAACCAGGCTAAGCTTATAAATGACATTAGTATGCATTTTTAGGAATGCACTATATGGCATAAAATAGTTCAATTTTTTAATTTTATATGATGTTGCATTAGTTTTGACATGCTATCAGCGGACTTATCCCATCCAAACTAAATGTCCGGTTATGATTTAAGAATGTATAAGAAAATTAAGAGCTGTTTATATTTTACAAATTACTATTTTTAATTTCATAGGCTTATGACAATTGCAACATAGCCTTAATATAATATAAATACTTAGCACATGCGTAAATTAAAAGTTAAGAAGGCCAGTTAATTTCACTATTATGCGGATAAACAAGAAATCTGCTTGCGGCTAATTTGAGTCCTGTAGTCGTATAACTTATAGAATTATATATTAACAATTTCATAAGCAGAATTCGTAACATTTTGAAATGTAAATGGTTTAAACATCATATATGAAATATTGTTTACAGCTACATATCAGATTGACTTATGGATGACTATGTTTTTGGACTTCTGTAAATGCTTGGGAATTGCATAGCTATGTCCTTGACTGCATAATAATTACAATTATTATACAATTCTCTGAAAACCCGTAATTAGCTCAAGGATATTTGAGGCAGGATAGAAAATTGCAATTCCGAACTACTTCCAATAATAATATAATATATCACATAATCAGCTCACGAATTCGAGTTGTTATTTGAATTTCTATGAATTTGCATGCATGTATGAATCAATAATTATTTAACTGTCCTTGACACGAACGCATAATAATAATGATAACAAATAAAACCGTTGTATTAATTATTATAATAATATAATTTCATAAATAAAGTTGATTAGCAGTTCTGTTATTGTCTTGATGTAGAAAAGATGATAAAGCTGTATGAATGGCAAGGGATGAAAGAGTTTCTCATAGCATAGGCGCATCGAATGTGTTTGGAACAAAGACAGTTAAATAATATAATAAGTAAGTCTTTATTCTATGGCTTGCAACATAACCAATATACCAGCTGTTAATACTATGTATCGCGTTAGATTGCAGGCTTTTTAATGGAGCGCTGTCGTTAAATGGATTCCGATGTGGATCATATAATAGTTCATATAGAAATTTATTTAAATGTACTTATAACATTAATTAAACTGAATTTATTTCCAAATTATCTCAATTTCAAGCTCGCGGCTTATGCAGTCACGATTTAGTGTTTTTTCACTTTGTTAACAGAGACTCAATAGCTTGATATTTCGGATATATATAGTCCTATTCTTGGATATTCTATTTTAAGCCAAGTTTAACTTTGTAAAGGATATAGACTACTGTATATTCACGTCCATTGTATTGAAAGTGTTTCAATATGATTTCTGATTAAATGTCACTAAACAGATGTTTCAAGTAAACAACATTACCATATTGTTAATCCTGTATAAATAATACTAAAATAATATAAATCTATCATATATATCACATCGAATATATATATATATATATATATATATATTATATATATAATATACATATATGTATAAAATTATATATATATATATATATATATATATAATTTTTTTATATATTATATAATAATATATAATTTATTATATATATATATATATATATATATATATATATATATATATGCGATGTAAACTATTTTTATAAGACTCTATACTGGCAGATCCATGGTACACGAACAGTGTATATAACGCCTTCACTCTTCTCTGTCTTCAGCTTTACTCTTCATGTTGACATGAAATGGAAAGCGGAAGACAGAGAAGAGTGGTTGCGTTATATACCATGTATCTGCCAGTGAGCAGTGCACTAGGAGAGAGAGCCTCTTTAATTTACTATTGGAGTACATCTTTTGATATATATATATATATACATATATATGTATATATATATACAAGTATATTATACATGTATATATATATATTTATTTATTTATTTTATTTCACAAATTCAATGGTAGACAAGTACAAAAGACAACATTGCAAAGCTATCAAGTGAGCAACTAACATGCAAATTGTCAATATTGTTAAATGACAAAAAGTGAATAGCAAAATGTGCGACCAATATCGAATGTATACATACATACAAACGAATACACATACATACATATATACATACACACAACATACATCCATACACATAGATCTATATACACATACATACACATATACACATATAATATAAACACACACATGTACATATACACATCCATACATGTATACACATATACACATTCACCACTAGTCATGTTAACGTCATGCGACATTAACTATCACAATTCAAAAACATTTTTAATTACTAGGATGTAAAATATTCTCAAATTTATTCCATATCTTATGTTTTATTTGACTTTTTGAATCATTTGGATTAGACCATATTCCAGTTGCAATGCTGTATAATCTATAATGTCATTTTTATCCTCATTCCTATTTTGACTAATTAAATTTAAATTATATAGTTTATTTAGAAAATTATACCTATGATAATCATAAGTATACTTGAATGGCAAAGAGTTGGTAAAGTACTGACAATTCAAGATAACTTCATCGCAGTGAGTATGGAATATCTTAGAGAAAACGCTGTTATACACAAAGCTTAGCCTATGAATGTCCTTTTTTGATAATGCAATTATATATAATTAAATTATATTAATATTAAATTATATATAATTTAGCTAGCGTAACAATGGTTTAATGAACTAATTTTAGCGGATATTGAATCTCAAATGAGTGACTGTTAAACCGAGCATCTGCGCCATTAAACAGCAGTACTGCTAGCGACTGAACATCTAAAGTGTGATCGGGGCTTATAAAGTATTTACAGCGATGAAGAAATACATGCATTCTCAGAAAATCTCTACAACCTTAAGAGGGTTTTGACGTCAATTCGGAACAAAATACATTTAACGAATACATGTAGTTGATGAATGAAATATGTTGAATTTTAATTTTGATTCATAGATTGGAATGAATCAGTGGTGGGCTGTGAACTCTGTACCTACTAATTCACAGTCGGAAGCCTGTCCGATTAGGCCATTGGGTCATCAGGTTTACTTTAAGATATACATTGGATCTTCTTATAGTTGTCAATAAAATATCCCGTCACGTTAATCAATCAATAGGTTGTGTTGAATGAATATGTAGGAGCAGTAGCTAATTAGAGAAAATCGTGAAAGGTGCTACCAAATATAACAGTTACAAATTTCATTCTGTCTTCGAAGTCTGGAATATGATATAATTTTCTTTTCTATACAGCATTACATATGTCTGTCTAAGCCCTATTATACTAGGCCTACATATATTCATTTATAGCTAATACACTTATCGATTAAATAATTTTGAATTTCTTATATTTATAATTTTGGAGTTGCATTTTTTTCTTTTATTTAAACAGCAGCAATAATGGATACAATATCGACATTGTCCTTTAAAGGTAGATATGTTTTGATGAATAGCGAGGATACTTTGAATCTTATTATTGTCAGTCATACAATAGTAGAAACCTAACTCTTACTGGAAGGTTATAAAGGATAAGCAGGGTTTAACTCCCTGTAAGGATGATCCGATGTGTATGTCATACTCTGAGAAGTTATCAAATATTGACTCAATATAGCATACCTGTTACAGTAGTAATTGATTGTCTAACCCATTTAGCGTGGCTTTAAGGCCACTTCATTCAAGATGCTTATTTATTGTCTGTTCGTTTGGATACACACGTATATACAAAATACGTAGTTACATACGTAGCTTGGCTACCGCACGTGTTACAGAGTTTCCTAGAAATAGTATAAAACAGCTTCATGCAATCCAATAGCCATTGTGCAGCTATGTGTAGCGAATACGTAGAAGAATTGAGTCTCTAGAACATAAAGTCGAAATCGACTTACTTTTCGTGATGGTTTTTACATCCCTTGTTTTGTTAATATTTTTGGAAAGACACAACTAATTTAAATAAATTAGCTTTTTCATTGATTCCACGGAAGAGCTGCAGGCGATACAGGGACAAGTGGAATAGCACGACTTATATCATAGCAAACAAATGGTCGAGATTAGTGCCAGAGTGCCATTACCTAGATTTAAAGCGTATATTACATGCATTGATAATGCTCTTAATTATTAATATTCCTAATTATTAACACATCAGTAGAGCTTGGTGTTTTCATTGACGACAGTAGCATTCTTATAGTTATTGTTATAATTAACATTATTAGTGGAATAACACTGACAGAGTGGAAAGTGCTACTAGAGGTTCTGTACTACGAGAGGTTTTGTGCTATCAGAGTTTTTGTGCTATCAGAGTTTTTGTGCTACCAGAGGTTTTGTGCTATCAGAGTTTTTGTACATTGCAAAGTGAAAGGCCGAACAAATCTATATTTGTAGCAGAAGAATTGACGTGAATTAAAAGCGCAGGATTTTGATATTTAACCGTTTGCAGTTCAACGTTCCAACTTTGGTATTACGGCTTTATTGCATGTTACTCAACTGTCCTAAATCATAACTAATTAACCATAGCTAATTAAATTATAATTATTTAACGATGGATACTTATTAAGGATAGAAAAACATTTAAAAAATAACAAAACCTGTCATTAACTTATTACAGTTCTTCATGTTTGCAGGCATAAATCTGACGCATTTTCAATACAACAATTATCATCATCCAAGGATTATTTTTGTATTAAATCATTTTGAGCTAAATCAAAGTAGCATTACCATGATTAACAACTGAGCAGTGCCATCCTGCCTTAAAACATAGTAAAATAACATCATCTTATGTTAGAGAGTAAATCAGAGTTTGCACCTAATATATCAGTCTCGATTGAGCGACCGTTGCAAATGAGTGACAGTTCGTTGGATTATGAAAGCTCTCGTAAAATTACTTTCTTCGGCTAGAAAGTAATTCCCTCTGCAATTTCGAATGAAAACGAAAGGAAAAAACTTCGGAATTATATGTATAATCGTTGCATCTAAATAAAAACTTATAGGCTTTTCTTCATGCTATTTTTCTACCTTTTAAGTTAATTCTTAAAACAAATGTGCCCCCATTATAGTTAACTATAATAATAGAAATCACAATATAGCAAAACTAACTTTTTAAAACAAAAGAAATAAAACACATCTATGTCAACTCGAAATGCAAAATCTGAAAACACATCAGAACAAAATCTGTAAGTAGGTCACAAAGACAGGTCAATATTAGTCGTTGACAAACCTTAACGATTCAACAGCATAGAAACTGGAAACGTGACGTCACTCAATACATGACAGGAGTATAACTGGAACAGTTAGTGACGGATTAAATATTTGTTCCTCGCCAATTTCAAAATCAGTCTTCAGCAGGATGCGGCTAATTACAGGCTTTCAGAGAATCCAATGTCCCTGAATATGTATTCAGTCAAATGTAACAATTTGCATAAGATAGGTCCTATATACTTTTTAGGTCCTATATACTTTTTAGGTACTATATACTTTTTAGGTCCTATATACTTTTTAGGTCCTATATACTTTTTAGGTCCTATATACTTTTTAGGTCCTATATACTTTTTAGGTCTTATATACTTTTTAGGTCCTATATACTTTTTAGGTCCTATATACTTTTTAGGTCCTATATACTTTTTAGGTCCTATATACCTTTTTGGTCCTATATACTTTTCAGGTCCTATATACTTTTTAGGTCCTATATACTTTTAGGTCCTATATACTTTTTAGGTCCTATATACTTTTTAGGTACTATATACTTTTTAGGTCCTATATACTTTTTAGGTCCTATATACTTTTTAGGTCCTATATACTTTTTAGGTCCTATATACTTTTTAGGTCCTATATACTTTTTAGGTCCTATATACTTTTTAGGTCCTATATACTTTTTAGGTCCTATATACTTTTTAGGTCCTATATACTTTTTAGGTCCTATATACATTTTTGGTACTATATACTTTTCAGGTCCTATATACTTTTAGGTCCTATATACTTTTAGGTCCTATATACTTTTAGGTCTTATATATTTTTTAGGTCCTATATACTTTTAGGTCCTATATACTTTTAGGTCCTATATACTATTAGGTCCTATATACTATTAGGTCCTATATACTTTTATGTCCTATACACTTTGATAAGCAACAAAAATTATAAACTAAAATTATTACTGATTACAAAATGGTGTAAAAATATGGGCTTTAAAATTAATATGGACGATAAATATCGGCAAGGATCTCATATATTATATATGTACATCATCATCATCATCATCATCGTCATCATCATCATCATCATCATCATCATCATCCCTTGAATCCCAGTTTAACCAGGGTCGGGATACAAACAGACTGTCTCAAATCCTCTCTGTCCTATACCACACCACCAGCCAATCCCCTATTTGAGACTTTTCCAGTCGTTTAAATATTTGTAGCAATTTCTATATGCACATACTGTGTAATATATACATATACATGTATATATATATTATATATATACAATATATGCTCATGTATATATAATATTATATACATAGATCTATATATGTATGTGTGTATGTTATTGTGTGTTTGTATGTGTATGTTTGTATATTTATACACTACATATTGCAGTTAACTTTGAAATAGCAAAGACAAAATTATCTAAATGAAAAGAATGACGTTTTTTAATTATTCAGTGAACGTAATTCTAATTTATAGGTGTATTATCGAAGACGTACGTGGTGGTTTTGTCTATATTGTCTAGAAATAATTCATGTTACTTGTCGCGGTGTGTAACTCAACACGTGCGGAATTGCGGATGATACAAGACAACCAACTGACTTCAAAATCACTGTGTTAAGCACAATATAGCAAATTATATTATTAAATATACCTCACTTTGTAGAGCGATATGCTGGCACCGATAATTAATCTTATGGATTATTGTCGTCCCTGACATCATTCCTGGATGAGGAGACCGACGTTAAACCTTTATTATTATTATTATCTTATTAAAGATGATCTGAGTAAGGTTTATACGAATAAGGATTGAGGATTAACTGATTAAAAATATACGACATTTAGTTGCATTCACATTTTAAAAAGATAAATCTTAAATATAATGTGATTATGAGCTTAATAATAACAATAGCAATAATAACAACAACAATAATAATAATAATATTGCACCCCTTCCGGACTCAATGGAGACTCCGCCCATTCAAGTCTCAGAGCAGGATGTTGTCAAAGCTGTACGTAGCTTTCCAGCAGACTCAGCAGGTGGTCCTGATGGCCTTCGCCCTCAGCATCTTCTGGAGCTTGTGACTTGTAGAGAGTCGGCTAGGACATTTTTGACCGCTTTGACTTCCTTCGTGAATCTCCTTCTTAGAGGTGTTTGCCCCCTGAGGTCCAACCGGTGCTGTTTGGTGGTAAACTCTTCGCACTCAATAAGAAATCTGGCGGCATTCGCCCCATTGCAGTGGGTTACACTTGGCGTCGTTTAGCCGCTAAATGCTCAAATCGCTATGCAGTGTCTGCTCTAAGCGATTACTTGAGCCCAATTCAACTGGGAGCTGGCATTCCAGGTGGCTGTGAGGCAGCTGTTCACGCTACTCGCCGTTTCGCTGAGTCAATGCCAGCTGATCACTTCGTGGTAAAGCTAGACTTCTGTAATGCTTTTAATTGCTTGAGTAGATCATGAATACTCAGCGAAATACATCACAGGATACCAGAGCTGTATAGTTTCTGCCATCTAGCTTACTCAAGCCCTTCGTGGTTGAAGTTCGGAGACTGGTGCATTGAGTCACAGGAAGGAGTCCAACAAAGGGGATCCCTTAGGGCCCATGCTGTTTTGCTTGACTATTCGCCCTCTCCTTACTTCTCTCTCTAGCGATCTCACGGTGGGATACCTAGATGACATTACTCTAGGTGGTTGCGAGTCGTCGATTGCAAATGATGTACGGACTATCATCTACAGAGGCCAAGAATTTGGGCTTCAGTTGAATCGTACCAAGTGCGAAGTCATATCATCAGTTTGCAAATCTCCGGGCAACTCAGTTTTGTCATCATTTGTGCCAATGTGCCTATCCCATAGTTCTCTACTCGGCGCGCCACTCTCTGGAGAAGAAGCTACTACAACCGCTTTATCTAGCCGCTTGGAGGAAGTCAAACGTACAGCATCGCGCTTGAAGTCGCTAGCCGCTCATGATGCTTTAACAATCCTTCGCTTTTCTTTAAGTGCACCTAAACTTATGCACGTTCTGCGCTCTAGTCCGAGCTTCTCTAATCCGCGGCTATTAGACTACGACGAGGCTCTTAGGCAATGCTTGTGCGCCGTTATCAACGCAGATTTGTCTGTTTTGCAGTGGCAGCAAGCCAGTCTACCGGTGAGCATGGGTGGTCTTGGAATTCGTCTTGTTTCCCATATCGCGCCTTCAGCCTTTTTGGCATCAGCGATGGGAACGAGGCAGTTGCAAGACGCCATCCTTCATAAGTGCTCCCTTTCTGCCGATAGTTCCATTGACGTTGCGTTGTCAGTTTGGTCCAAAAGCATCACCTCCAGTGCTCCACCTTCTACCTCAGTCAGTAGCCAGAAATCATGGGACCGTCCTATAGTGGATCGGATTTATAACAGTCTGTTAGAATCCCAGTCCAATGCAGTAGACAGAGCACGACTCCTAGCTGTATCAACTAAAAGAAGCAGCGACTGGCTTCACGCTCTCCCTGTTGCTTTTTGTGGGCTATTTTTAGACAATGAGGCGATTCGAGTAGCTGTTAGTTTCCGTTTAGGGCGAAAACTTGCGAGCCTCACATGTGCCCCTGCGGTCATGAAGTCGACGCTTTACGTCTCCACGGCCTCTCCTGCAAACGAAGCTCAGGTAGAATGTCTCGCCATCACAATTTAAATGACATAATATGGCGAGCACTTTCGAGAGCAGGCATCCCTTCCTCTAAGGAACCAAGTGGGTTGTCCAGATCAGACGGCAAGCGTCCGGACGGCATGACTTTAGTGCCCTGGTGCAACGGTAAATGTGCCGTTTGGGACGTCACGGTCATTGACACTATGGCAAACTCCTACCTGAATACGACTTCAGTCACAGCCGGTGGTGCTGCTGTTCATGCCGCCTCTAGGAAGTTGGATAAATACCGTGATCTGTCCTTAGGATATGAAGTTGTTCCGGTGGCTATGGAAACCATGGGCCCGATGAATCCCGAAGGAGTTGACTTTATTAATGGCATAGGCAGACTTATTGCAGAGCAAACCGGCGATAAGCGAGAGACATCTTTTCTTTGGCAAAGGCTTTCCATGACTTTGCAAAGATTTAATGCAGTCTGCTTCAACAATTCTTTTAAGCCGATTGATGACCTCGAGTAGCCGGGCGGCGATTCAGCACGTATTGCTCGAATCGTTTTTATCAAACCCCAGGTTCTTTACACTGGGGTAAAAAAAAATAAAAAAATAAATAAATAAAAATAATAATAATAATAATAATAACCTCCGTCATTTTCTATCGCCAATCGGCAGCAAATTCCGATGCAAGAATAAACTTTCATAGATCCAAAGAGTGGTCCATCATAATTTGACTGACTTGGACTTGGAATCCATGCCACTTGTGTCCGAGGTGAACACTTTAACCGCTACGCCATATCCTCTCCCTTCCGTGTGTTTCAACGACGTCACTATTTACCAACACATTGCAAGTGACACGTAAGATAAGGAGACTAATTTTGATATCGGACACATTTATTATCCGCACCGCATTTAGAATGTAGAATATTTTTACCAAAACTTTCACTGGATCGGTTGATAGACAGGGAGGGTAAATAGTTCTCAAGTGCTTCTGATAAAATGAACAACGCGATTAGTATGAGAACTTGAGTTGATAAAGAGCTAAACCTCAGGTTTAACCCTATTAGCAGACTCAGATCTACGACATAGTGTTACTTGAAGTGCTCTGCAAGATTGTACCTCTACTCTTTCGTGTCAGGAAGACTAATAACTTTGTTTCATCAAGCCTTGCGCTGATAAGCGTAATCTTATGGGATGAAACAACAGCGGTACTCTTGTTTCCAGGCGAAACTCGTGAAACTTTCATGGGAGAGATTTTGTGGAAAGTTATAATTTTAGATCTGAATGCTTAGATTTATTAAGTGAATGATAACCCATTTATTACGTTTAAAAATGTTGTTCGGTATACTTTCACATCGCTGTTTCATAGTACGCTTACCTATTTAATTAATTTCAGAATTGTTTTAGAGTATCGTGTAGTTAAATGAATATCATTCAGTATTTTAATTACTACTTAATACTAATTACTAATTAATTAACTACTTTTGAATAAATTTTGTTAGCAACAAATACAAATACTATGGTAATACCAAAGTAGATACGTGAATGAAAGACAGTTACATGCATGGTATTTAATTAAATTAAATGGTTATAAATTTCATATGTTTAGATGAATTGTAATTTGGAAATAAATCTTAAATGTACAGCAATTTTATGATTTAAATCTAATAATGCCGATAGGAAGAAGAGCTCAATTCATAAAGACATTTATCAATTTTCGTTGATTGACATTACGGCAGGAGTAATTTATTCAGGCTGAAATTTAATTTATTCTTCTAGTGCACTGCCAAATGGCAGGTCCATGGCTTATAACTCTTTTAACTAATTCTATCCTCAGCCTTCTCTTTCTTCCTTATATGTGAATTTGTTATCAAATCATCCAGCATCCCATGTCTCTGTCTTCCTCTAACTCTTTTCTCTTGCATTCTTCCTTCTATTACATGTTTTAGCAAACCATCTCCCATATAATAAGACCTATCCAGCTTTTCTTTCTATTTCTTATCACATTTATTAACTGTCTATCTGTACCGGCTTTTTCAAGAATTTCTTCATTTGTAATTTTATCGGTCCAACTAATCTTTTCCATCCTTCTCCATAACCACCTTTCCAATGCCTCTAGTTTCCTGATATCTTCTTTCTTTAACGTCCAAGATTCACAGTCGTACAGAATTGTCAACCGCAACAAGGTTTTCACAATTTCACAATCCTTATCTTTGTTTCCCCAATGCCTTTTGTTAATAGTTCTTTATTCTTTTCGAAAGCCCCTTTCGCCTGTGCAATTCTACGTTTTGTTTCCGTTTGATACTTAATAACTAGGAAACTATAATTGTAGCTTAAGCTATTTGCCGTTTCACGAAAAATAAATGGAAAGGTATATTCAGTAAACATATAAACATAAAAGCTTCAAACATGATTAAAATATGATATTATAATTTACTACAGATGTAGAAATTGAATAGGTTATTCATAATTTTTAAGTATTTTCGGAATTAGTGATGTTTGATTTCGTTTAAATTAAAAGCTGGTAAAAGATCGATTTATGAAAGCGATTGTCAATTCAGAATGGAATTTGATTTGTAACGATCTAGAATATGAGTTTTTCAAATTGTAATATTGAGCAGATGAAGATTATTTCAACGACTTTTGATTGTTATTAACAGCAGCGTTGCCGTTATTAAAAAGTAGATTCATCATTTCGGACTTGCTTATTTTAAATCGTAAAACCTAGGGGAAAACTAAATTGAGTTAAATAATTACTCAGGTTTCCTTTAAACAGCAATAATTTTAATTTTTAAAAATCATGTAAATTAAAAGAAGTATGATACTGTAAATCAGAATCAAATTGATATATGAAACTCTTCATTGAATCTCTTGATATTATATCTTCATTGAAACTCTTCTTGATATATGAAACTCCCCTAACTATTTTATTTTATTCTCCACATAAAATTAATAGTTAGGGGCCTCTTTACGGTCAAAGATTTGTGAATGTTTGCAACAGTCCATTTATACAATTCATTGTTTTTAAGATATATCGCTTAAAAGTATGATCATATTTATTACGCCTGCACTATAATAAACTATTTCAAGGACAACTCATTAGTTAGTGATTCGATTTACGGAGCTTAGGCTATTTTGTTTTAGTTAGGTAGGCCTATTTTACGATATTTAGAAGTTCATCAAACTGAAAAAGTCCCATTCATTATATTGCTCACTGGTCAGACATCATATCAATATTTAATCAATTAGCTCTAAATAGCAGTTAGTTCCTCAAAAACTCAAAGAACGAATATTTTCTGAAATCAATAGGCCTATACTTAAAGGTCTTTGGAAAATTTACTTCAAATTTCATTTAAATTTATTTGCAAATATTATTTAAAAGATTGGTTTGCAAAGAATTACTTGATCGTGGGACAATAACGTCAACAATGAAACAGACTCTGATGATTTACTTGTAGATTAGCAACGTGTCTGAAACAAAGCTCTGAAATATAACTTAGATTATGATATATAACTTAGATGGTTTATAGCTAAAAAGCAAACAGTATATAACGTACTAGCCTTTTTTGTAATTTTTTATATTAATCCGTAGTATAAAATGTAGCGTACATTGTATCTTATATACAGCAACATATCTTTCCATTAAATGTTCAGTAAAATTAAGGGACTAATATCCGTACTTGTATTCTTTCTTAGTCTATTCTGACGCCCCATAAACAGCACTACGCCGATCAAATAGGTTAATCCTTTCACAAAAGAATATGCCTTATCCGCAATTTAGTGTTGCCTATAACTTGGAAAATTATGGCTTCCTTGGTGCTTTCCGTTTTGAATTTATTAGTTTCTTGCTTAGTGACCTCTTACGATACCTGGAATTTACGGTTGGTCTATTCTCTAGTGTCGAAAACATATTCGAAAAGCATGCTATAAAGATGTTTTGAATGGAATTTGTGAAATTAAGGGCAAATATTTTATAGCATAAATGACGTGCGCGATTTTCTAATTCGATAAAATCATGTTCAACATTTCCTTGACATATCGAAACTAATGAAGTCGAGATGAGTGACATTCATTTGAACTATTTCGATACAAGCTTTTCGATGTGTTTATGAAGGTTTTCTCAGCTTTGAGGATGTTTCTAAAAACCTCAGTCTAGAGAAGACTGCACGCTTACGGAAGAGGTGACTGACACGATACTGCAGTGTTGGCGCTTTGAAAATGTATTGTCTGTATAAAGATTGTTCGAGCTCTAGTAAAGAAGTTTCCCTTATTGGGTATGCTCATCAGTAGTCTACCTAAAGAACAGATCAACGGTAAACTCTATGAGAAGTGTCAAATAAGATGCATTTAATAGTTACCTTATTAGAAATGATAATATGTTAGGTTTCTGATTCATATGGATTGTAGTAAAATAATTTGTTTTGAAAAGGAGAATGAGCTAAAAACGTGAAAGGCAATGAGATTTAATACATCAGAAGCCATATTTTTCTAGTTAATGCCCACTTTCAGATTTAAAAAAGGCTAAACATTTGTGATAGTATCAGTCTGTGAATCAATGATATGTTCTGAGCTTGAAAGCAGAATATGAGTATGAATACGATTCTTAAATTAGACACTTTTAGAACTTTAGATAGATGTAGAGAGAGAGAGAGAGTGATTGGGTAAAAGAGCGAATAAGAAAAATGAAAATTTAAGCTTTTTATAAGATTAGTCAATGAAAACAGAATATTAAAACATTTGTGTGTATGTAAATTGAAATGAAGAAAGCAAAATATCTTTAAAATAGCGGTAAAAAGCATGACTAGTCTTGAATTATGACCGAATTACTGCAATATTGGAGTAGGTCATATAGAGTCATGAGTACTATTGGTCCTATGTATTTCACATAGGTCAGAATTTGCCTGAAGTTGATAAATCAATCGATCATTCAATCAACTTATAATAACCTAAAAGACATATCTCGCCAAAACATATGAACGGAATAACCCAAAAATAATTTGTAGCAAACAGTGGGAAGGTATTTGAATATTTCAGAAAACTGCATAAGCAGTAGACAGCAAGGAGAGCTAGGCATATGCAATGTAATTATTCAGCATTGCTTTTTAACGATTAAAAAGATCAAGCTGAATAATTATGGTAAACAATTATAATATTATTGACAATGATTTCATCACAGTTCATAAATATTTCAGTGCTACGTAGTTCTTATAGTTGCTCTATTTCACCCGGTGTTCTCTACTTGTATATCTCTTCATATCTCGTTGTCATTTGTACAAATACCCTAAAGCTATGATTAACTCAGTTTCCGGCTAGTCAGAATGCCGGTGACGGGGAGAGCACTGGATTTGAATCATCCACTTGCTGATCCGCTGTCGCAAAGCTTTCCAACAAGCTATCACTCAGTCTAGCCAGCCTAATTTTGCTACCTATTGTTTCTTGTAATTATTGTAGTTCTCAATTACATATAAATGTCAAATGTTGAGCCTCAGTAAGTCGCATAGCAAGATAGTAAATCTTGAAATAAACCGATGTTATCTGAAGCAACAGAAATATAATTTTGAAATACAATTTACTCGAAATAATTAAAAGCCGTAGTCAAGCTTCATCATCAGAAAACGTTTTTGGATACAAGTAGATTAAAAGTAGGACAATGGCTTCAGCATAAGTTCACTCAGTAGTAACGCAGAACCAACGAGGACATAATAACTTTAAAACGGTTGCATAAAGACAAATTCAATGCAATATTGTCATTCATAAGCATGTACTCTATATTTGATATCAGTAAAAGCAAGCATCGGATTTATGCTTCGCAAAGAAAATTTCAGTAGTCGACTTATACAACTTAACTCGAGCTCGGTTAATGCGAAACAAGATGTGATGTTTGTTGAATTCAGAATAGTTTGGATCACTCTGCGGTACTGAGCTGCATTAAACAATATTAAAACACTATACTGCAAAAGATATAACACCGCGGCGTTGCAATATCTCACGAGGGTAAAATTAAATCAGTAATGCACGAGTGAAAGCCTAGTAGACATACGTCTTTATCAAGACTAATGTTGAAAATAGATTATAAACATCAAAAAGATTACAAATATGGTTAGAGATCTGAAGAATATAAACCAATTATATATGATGTAAAAGAAAAAAATGAAGACAGAAATAAAACACACAGCCAACACACTTTAATGGCTTATATAAAAAAGCTTACTAGTAAAAGACCTACTATTAAATACAGTTACAGAAACGATGAGTGTACATGTAGATATTGATAAAAATTGTGTCAGCTAAAAATACAAAAGACGCTGAACTTGACCTTTCAACAGATTCATAAAATACCAGCACCCAACTCAATTTAACTCTAAAATCGACAAGATATGACCGAGTTTTTTTACGTAGATATTGCTGCTAGTTGTACGCAGGATAAATTATAATTCTTAGGAAAGCTTTCTCCAATAAAAAAAGTATACTTAACAACGAAGCGCGTTATCCGGTTGGTTCAAAGTTAATACCTTCCTTCAGACGAAACAGATTGTGTGATGTCGATTTATGCTTCCGTGAAACGTTATAAAGATCGCTAAATGTTAAGCTAACTGTCGTGTTTGCAATGCGACTGGTGTGGCATTGAAAAGTGGGTGGAAGCTTTGTACATCACAGGCTGGGGTGAGCGCTGCAGGATTTTTATTTTAATAACAGTTGAAAATCTAGTAGATCTGTTTGATGATGTAAAGTTTAATAAGTTTAGTTAAAATTGTGTAATTATATGTAACTAGAAAGATCACTTCAAAAGTGTCCAAATGCCACGCATAAAATATTTATATTTTTTTGAGTTTCATTCAAGGTTTAGCATTAGTTAAATAGAAATACCGATGAATATATATATATATATATATATATATATATATATATATATATATATATATAATTTTTCGATGCAGAATATAAATGCGATCAAATTCAATGTTGTAAAATAAAATTCAAATACAAATAAATTACCTGCGGCATAATATAATTTAAGGAAATTTTAAAGTTATTGTAAATTTTAGTACCGCACTATTGCTTTAAAGCTAAAGCTGAAGCAAAGGTTAGCGTCAGTTTCCTCACTCGAAAGCGATGTCAGTGACGGGCGAGCCCAGGATTTGAACCCCGCGCATTCTGATCCGCGGTCGAGTATCTTACTGACGTCGCCACGGGCTCCAGCCAGAGGCAACCACCTCTATAGAGATAAGCCTACTGAAAGTTTAAGACACAATACAAAATTGCAAAAATGTCTGCAAAATATTTTGCTTGACAAGTAATAACTCAAATTCCACAATGGACAAATCGATGTGATTAGGTTTAGTCTCGTAAGAAAATGTAAAGATTTGTACAATTAACAAAATTTGTATAGGCGTATAGACACAAAATTTAAGCATGTTTTACTTTCGGCATTTACAGACTTGGTTTTGTAATTTATGCCGAGTAAGCCTTCATTAAACTTTACAGTATAAATGATGCTTTATTTTAAGCATTGGACAATATCCAAAAGCAGTACTGGTGCAATATCATCACCAGGTAAAGATTCTGTCAACCTCATACAAGAATACGCGTTTACAATGAGATTTCATTTTAGGCATTGATTTTTAATTACTTCAGAATAATAATTGAATCTTAAATAGAATAGAATAGAATCAAGAAGATACTAGAATCGTAAATATCTCAGTCACATTTACATATTGAAAACTTATGAACCGATTCTATTGCATATAAATGTTGTAGACGCACTTTTATTTCACGTGCTCTATGCGGGACACTGAAGAATAGGATAACCATTAACAGCACGTGTCGTAATAGACGACGAAGCATAAACAAAGGAAGGCAACGAGAACACCATATTTTTCACAACTATAATTCACATGGTTGGAAAAAGAGGCAGGGGCAGAACGAGATTAGGTATGTTAGATGATTTAAAGATCCAATCATATGTTGAAAATGAAGAGCAAAGCGGAAGACAGAGAAGAGTGGAGGCGTTATATACCACGGACCTGTCAGTAGGCAGTGCACTAAGAGGATTAATATCTGCCTACAGATATTATCCTTTCGGCGAAATGGCGAAATGCTACAACCCTGTCTTACTCCACGTCCTATTTCACCTTCTTCTGAGTATTCTTGTTGGATTTTGATTACTGCTCTTTGATTCATGTACAAGTTGAAAATTAGTCTTCTATCTATCCAGTCAATTACTATTCTTTTTAAGATATTCATCATCGTTATGCAATCAATCCTGCCAAAGGCCTTCTCGAAGTCTACAAAGCATACAAAAACGTCATTTCCATATTCTAAGCTTCTTTCGCAATGAACCCGCATTACTCCTATTGCTTCTCTTGTGCAGCATCCGTTCCTAAAACCAAATTGTGTCATGCTCAGTATCATCTCTGCTTTCGACTGAATGCGATTATTTACTATCTTTAATAAGATCTTCGATGTATGAGGATTTTATTATAACTTTTAACAAATTATCGCACTATACATGTACGTTCATGTAGTTCTCTCGTCAGTGTTCTTCCAAGTGGTAGGTAAAATGTACATAGTCCTGTTTACAGGTTGCTTTAAACTCCATACAGATCATTAAATCGAGTAAAAGGGTTATCATTTATACAAGGTGTTGCATATATTCACAAAATAATTTAGCCTATGCCTATACCTTTGTAATAATATAACTTTTGAGGTGGTTTCGCCACCTCAAAAGAATAATGCAGACATTATAGAATAATGTCTGCATTATTCTAAATTTCTTAGTTTACTAGAATAAATGTAAAGAAATGATCATAATTCAAGTATCTACACTAAAGAGTAAGTAAAATATCACCACCATCATCATTACCTTCCCTTTAAAAAAGTTAAGCTAGGCTCGGGATAGGGATAGACCTTCTCCAATCCCATTTGTCCTATGCCATATCACCAGTCAATCCCCGTCAAGCTGTTCCATAGATTTTAGTAATTTTTGAAGCAATTTATGATAAAGCATGCTATGTTATATGCTAACGTTTGTTAATAATTGTTAATGAGTGTTAATTCATTCATTTATGAGTAAGTAAATTATAATAAATCAAAATTTGACAAATCTCCGTAAATATACAACGTAATACAAACAGTATTGCATGTAATTGATAACTTCTATTAAACAATGGAATGAACTATAATTAAGCTATTCGAACATCAAATGAATATTGACATATATGAATATTTATGAATTATTAGAAATCTAGCTTATATATCATAGTGTAATTAATTTAATCTCAATGTATACTTTCTATCTTTTATAAGTTTATTTCGTGCGTAATATTTAATATATCACACATGCAAAAACATATTATGTTTCGTGTTCTACTTTAAGTATTATGTTCATGGTGACCACTGACCTTTTATCAAGATTACTAATCTAAAAAGCTTAGCTTATCTAAAATTGCCCTTTTTATTGTCAAGCAGCTGTAGTTACTTGCCTTGTTTACAAACGTATACGCTAGATCTTCCAACAAGATCTACATGTTGCTTTTGAATTTGTTGTTATCTTTTAGCGTTTAATTTAAAAAAACATACTATAATTATAGTATGTACTCTGTAAGAAAGATCAAACGGCACACTACGGTCCAACATAATACTGGTATTGCGCAGTTTTATATCAGCTTATTATCTTATTAGCATATTATCTTAACAGTGGAAAATTCGAAATAACTACAGTTGTACTGCTAAAACCTTACGGTATACACTGTAACTGCAAAAATTTAAATGGTAATTGCATATTTGAATCATCATCAACATCTTTCCTTGAATCGGATTTAAAGTAGGGTCGGGGTTTGAATATTTTGCAACAAAATTCTTAATTTATGCATATCTCCATCAATATCTCTATATCTGACACAGATGAAACTAGTGTAACCGTGGTAATTAACATATCAAGTGAGATTGTTCCAGAACTTTAAATGGATTTCTAGTAGGCCTATTGTAAAAATGTGTAAGTCAGCACAGCATAGCTCTAGAAAAAGAGACCAAGCACTGTTATAAAATAACGAAATTATATTTTAAAGTAGCTGAGTTTATCACCTCTCCCTAGTTTCACCCTAATGGCAGATACAAGGTACATAATCATACTCGAAATCAGGTCTCACGCTCCATAAAGAGCACTCAATACTTAAACATAACTCTATACATGTAGATCAACACTCCCTTCACAAAAGGTTATGCCTTATACATGTACATACCATAGGTAGTCTATTTAAGGAGAAGAGTTGAGGCATTATATACCATGGACCTGCCAGTAAACTGTGCACTAAGAGAGAGAGAGATGCAGGATAAATAGCTTGGTATAAATATGGCTTATGATGTTCCAATCATTTGTCAGTTCTTCTTAGACACGTGCAGTTAACGGATGGTCTATTCTTCTGTGTTCCGAGCACAAAACGGGAAATGAGAGTTTATTCTAAACCAAATATAATTAAGCTAGGGCTTGATGATTCTTGTTAGTGAGAAAGAAACGAGGACAAACCTGAAATGTTTTCTGTTTTGTTTTTCTCTCCAGCTGCCATTATGAGACTCATTGAGAGGTAAAACATTCCTAAGATCAACCTTGACATTTCTCTTCAAAGATCTGAATTTCTTCCGGAATTTAAATTTCAATGTTTCGAAGCTCTAATCCAATATTTAACTTCAAGAAGAACCAAAAGTAGCATACAGGAATACGACTCAATTTGTTTCGACATATTCGCAATGTACATGTATTTCATAGTTTTGCATTTGCAAAATTTAGTCTGCTATAATTATTTTAAATAAATATAAGCTAGATAGTGTATCGCATTCAGTCAGCCCTAGATTGTTAATAAACAGATTCATATTAGTAAAATGTAATAAATTAATTTTTAATGTGACTACTACAGTCAACATATATCATATAAATTATATACGACAATAATGTATAATAGTACTGATTTATCAAACTTAAACCTGAAAAGCTATAAAAAGCTCTCATTTATGAAACCTTTTCTAAACTTCCTTTCGAAGACCTATGAAAATCTATGTTAAACATCATTTCAATAAATAATGTCATTTCCATAAATGAAAAAAGAGCTATGTTAAGCATCATTTCAATAAGACAAATGTTCTGTCAGAGATATGCTGGCGGAATTTTCTAACCTTAACTTCTTGCCTATCACTAAAACTTGAAGCCAAACTGTGTCAACGGAAATTTCATGTATATCAATATTATAAGTATTATTGAGTTATATTTCATTCCAGCTCACTAGTTGAGATGCATTACATAATGTTTAGCTATTGCTAAGTTATCGAGGTTTCTTCTCGGTTATCGGGATCACCTGCCTGTTAGTTTACATGTAAGTCTCTTAAAGCCTTTATCTGAACACAAGCTTGTAGTGCATGTGCATGAACGTCCACAGCTTACTTGCGTCGATAGTCCAGCAGTGAAAGCAATGCTAAAAGGAGCAAAGATTGAGCTCTCCAACTATTTCTCCATTAGTGACCGTTTCGAATAAAAAAGATCAGTTGATGCATATCACTGCTAGAAAGTGAGAACATTTATATCCATAATAGCAGCTAGCAATTAAACTACGTGATATTTGTTGGTTACTTGGAGTAATAGGGTGCTCTCAAACGCTTTTTCCATAAATCTTTTCTTCTCTATCTCTCTTTCTTTCTCCCACCCTCTCTCTCTCTCTCTCTCTCTCTCTCTCTCTCTCTGTTTGACACGCTGTGTTCCTGGGAATTTTTTAAACTTTATTTCATTTAAATGTTTATTTCTGTTTGCATTTGTCAGTGATTTGGTGTTGATGCTGAAATAAACACATATCTCTATCTCTCTCTCTCTACCTCTCTCTATCTCTAGCTATCTATCTATCTTTCTATCACTTGCTGTAAATCTTCCAAACGAAATCCCTCTCCTTCTCTCTCACTAGTCATTTTATCAATTCCTCTCTCTTTTTGAAAATTTTTAGGCCTAAGCTCTGCATTTGTAAGTCACTGCATGCTTTTACAGGCATCAACGCAAACGCCATAGACAATTTTATAGCTCAACATCATCGTTTTCAGACCCTTCGAAGCTCAGGCAAACAAACAAATGTGTAAAGTGTATTTCATTCTACATTTTACCAAGCAAAATGTAGAGTGAAATATCCTGTTGTATAAGCCTTCACAACAATGGCATAATGAATGGACATGGAATAGCATTAGCATTCAGCATATTAAATGTCAATAAATCTTGATTTTGAACGTATTGCTATTTTGGTAAAAGTATTTGCATAACACAAATTTCTAGTAGCTCAAACCATTATCGAGTTCATTTGATCAGTTTATCAGATAAATGAAAATAACACTGGTACAGAAGTAAGACAATAGCAGTGGTTAAAGTAGGAATTGAGGGATAGTGGAAATGTCTAAATGTTTCGTCCACCCCCTTCACTGTAGAGATACCCCAGTATTTAGTTTGATCCCAAAATATTTTTTTTAAAATAAGAAACAGTGGAATTGAGTTCCTCTGCATTCGCCGCTATAGCCACTGGATATAAACAATATCTCTGTTAGCATTGTTTGATCATTGATGCAGTGGCATGTAGACTAACTTCTTTAATTTTGACGAATACTTAAATACGAATACTTGTCAGCATTCTAGCAATTATAATTAAACAATGTTGTTTAATAGATGCTACAGATAACCGATTTATGTAGTTCTGTAACAGAAATTACACAAAGTGTTGCTGAAAATATATTTCTAATTAAAAAGTACGCAGGTAATTTTTAATTATAAAAAGACTTTCAGAATATTATACAAGGAATATTATATTATATTATACAAATATTATATTATAATATTATAAAATATTATTACAGAATATTATAAATATTCTATTATATTATACAGAATATTATACAGAATATTATACGCTTAATACCTGTAATAAAATTACTTGCCGATTAATATTACCTGCAATTTCATAATATCATATAATTTCAGTATTGTACAATGACCTATATTTTAGCTCGTGCAAAATTGTAATTTCTCTTGTTACCATTTTATGCTTACATTTAATCTTTAGTGCTACAGCTTACGTATAGTAACTAAGTGAGAAGCTTACTAATTACTATGCTATTAGTTGAAAAATAACATATCGTTACCATTGAATTCTGGGAATAATTTGTTGAGATTCGAGGAGATTATATTAAGAAACTAATAAACTATTTTATCCAAATTTATTGTTTTCTCAGCTTTTCTCATTGCTTAGTGATCAACACCCGATCATTGATATATAAAAAGGGAATGCGGGATGATTTAAAGATCCATTCATATGGGGACAATGGACATAACGAGTAAAGCTGAAGACACAGAAGAGTGGAGGTGATGTATACCATGGCCTGCCAGTACTATAATATATATGAATGTATATATGTAAATGATCGAGGTTTATTTTCAAATTAGTTCATAATTCAATCAAGTCTGACTGCGTTGGCTGGTCTGATATTTGAATCAATCAATCGGTGATGGTCGAGTTTCGTGAAATAATAGTTACTGCTCACCGGCACACATAAAGTCTTTAAGAGAAGCCCTTCGGGCTTCTGTTGCATATTTCAGTCTCACATTTCCCATCATCGGTTATAGTATGACCTAAATATTTGAAACTCTTTACCTGTTTCAATTTCGTATCATTTCTTCTAATATTAATTTCACCTCTATTCTGCTGGGACACTCTCATAACCATGGTCTTTTATGTTAATCTTCATGCCATATTTCAATGCCGCATCACTAAGCGTATTCATTTTCTTTTACAGTCCAATCTCGATGCCCGCTACCATTCCCTGGTCATCTGCAAATCGTACATCTTGTAACAATTTTCATCCTACATTTATTCCTTCTTTCATGTCTTCCATCGCTTCTTCCATTATTGCCTCAGCGTAAAAATTTAATAGCAGTGGCGAAATGCTACAGCCTTGTCTTACTCCACGTCCTATTTCACCTTCCTCTGGGTATTCTTGTTGGATTTTGATTACTGCTTTTTGTCCCTATCACTAAGCGTAACGACCCGGCACCTACGCCACGAGCCTCTCCTACGTCACCACCCTGTCCCTACGTCATACCCCTGCCCCTACGTCACCACCCTGTCCCTACGTAACCATCCTGTCCCTACGTCACACCCTGTCCTTACGTCACCACCCTATCCCTATGTCACACCCTTGCCCTATGTTTGGACCCCGCCCCTACGGCACGACTGCCTTTACGTCACGACCCAGCCCCTACGTCACGACCCTGCCCCTACGTCACGACCCTGCCCATACGTTACGACCCTTGTCCTTACTTACCAAGCTAGGCAGATTTGGACCAAAAATTACTGTTGACATTTGCATGACAAGAGGTTCAATTTATAGATCGTCTTAGAATATACATTTTATTATATTTAAAGTATCTGAAACATATTTAAATCGTGAAAAATGAATTTAAACTTGCAGTGACTCAAAGTGCATATAAAATTTGTCATATGTAACCACTATACCATAGGTAAACTACATAGGATGCATTAATTAACTTACTTTTCTTCTTTGCATAGGGAAATAAATATATTTTATGGACAATTTTTCTGACTAGACCAGCATATCCGACGCAATGGCTGAAACCTTTTTGTAATTTGTATAAACTTTTTTCCGATTGGATAAAAATGACTGAAATATATTTGGGATAGTGAGCTACAGAAAAGGGCACAATTTAATTTTAGAAAAGCTGTATAGTCGATGCTAACGTTAGTTTATCTCTAGAAAGCCATTACTACTATTTATAGGTTTACTTACGATAAATAAACATAATAAATCAACGGCAAATTAAACTTTTTATGAATGTCTTAAGCAAATATTACTGAATTTACACATTAGATTATAACGAACAATGTGATTCTAAACAGAATGTTAATCTTTTAGTTCTACTTTTTAAGCACAAATTAAATATCTAGCAATCTGTCGAAATTTGCTATGAGTAACAAAGAGTTGCACGATTTCACGACAAGCATAATTTCTTAAAATGTCAAGGTCTGCCAAAAACTCTAACAAATCTGGGATTGGCAGTTTCGGAGAAAAGAAATCTGTCAGGAATTTCTTCAATGAAACGTTTTCCTTAATTTGTATTTTAACCTCGTTCTATTTGTCTTGCTTTATAGTAAAAGAAAACGCGTTTCAAATCTCCATCGCAGTCGTAATTCAGGATTTGCTCGCCTCTCTAGGATAAACTTGAGAAGCCGCTGCCTACAAACACTTGAACTGATCGAGTTCAGTCAGCTTCTGACAGATCACTTCAAATTCCGGTGTTTTGTGAATGAAAACAAAGTGGCAGAGCGACTGTGGCCTGCACTATAGTCGAGTGTTATTTGCATTTTTAAGATTAAACTGAATTCCTTTTATGGTAATAATTGTTAATAGAGTATTTTAATAGTTAAATTAAGCGGTAAATTATAACGTCGTAAATGAAGACACAACGTTATATTTTCGATTGTTAAGGATTAAGTAGATAAAATTCATAATTCTCTTTCAATTTTTTTTAAAAGAAAAACATTTTAGTCGAAAATCTTGGCTACAGGAAAGTTTGAAAGCCAGCGTTTACTAAAGCCGCCGAGATAAATGCTTACATCGAGTTATAATTTAGAAAGTAAACAGATAGAAAGTAACAGACCTTAGTATTATACTCTATGACATATTTTAGCAGTTCAAATATATTATTACTTCTGTTATTATTATTATTATTATTATTATTTAATGCCCAGGGCTGTAAAAGGCCCTGGGCTAAAATATAAGATAAAAAGAGACTTTATTTAATTAAAAGAAAGATGAAAAAATATTTAAAATAGTTCCTCTACGCTCTGGGAGGCCGCATTCACCAATGTGCCACGAATTATTATTATTATTAAAATTACTATAATTATAATTATATTATTAGAATTATTATTATTATTATTACTATTATTATTATTATTATTATTATTTTATTTTATTTTTATTTTTTATTTTTATTATTATTATTATGTTTTTATTATAATTTATTATTATTATTATTATTATTTATTATTATTATTATTATTATTATTATCATAATTATTATTATAGTAAAGGTTTATTATTGTGTTGTGCTCGGGTGTGGTTGGACGATTGCAGAATTGGGCAACCGCAAACAATCTGCCCCGTGTAAGTAAGAGGCGACTAAAGGCAAGAGCTGAGGATGGCAAGAGGGGACCAACCTCACCATGAAATATTTTCCCCCAGGATTAAATGGTAATTAATCTATCTAATTGAGGAAGGCAACGGGAAACCACCTCAGAAGCCATATTTTTCCCAAGCTATAGGCTACATAAGGTATGGATAAGGCATAGACATTATGAAGGGATTCACTTGTTTATCTAAGGAGTGCTCTTATAGAGCGAGAAATCAGACTTTTAGTAACAATATGTACCTTGAACCTGCCACTTGGCAGTGCACTGAAGAGGAAGAAGAAGAAGAAGAAGAAAGGTTTATTATTCGAATTTCCAATTTTACAGATCTATATAGTACTGCTGTTGCGTATTTCTGTATAAACTTATTCATAATGATATGCCTTTATGTTACAACTATTCGCTGCTATTAAATAATGTTGTAAATTCAGTCTATAAATTTCGAAAAGCTTCGGAATTTACTATACCATCGTTCAGAACCTTCTTTCGCGAAAAGTATATCGCTGTACAAGGCCCTAGATACTGGCTATCCTTCCACCTAATTTACGATCATCTCGTTCCGTTAACTGTTTCAATATTAAACTTCGTCAGTACTTATTAAATAGTTATTAATGATACTGATCTTAAATGTATAATTATGTATATCTACTATCTTTTATTTTCTTTATTTTGAATTTCTTAATTTCAATTCTTTAATTTCTACTTTATATTTTCGTTTTAAGTTCACCATGGTTCACATTTAAATTGTGTTCGCTTATTGCATTTTCTTGATTGTTTGCGTTGCTTGTGAACTGTTCAGGATTGAATTACCCTTTTTGGTGATCTAAATAAATACAATAAATAAATAAATAAAAATAGTCTCTTATGAGTGATACAGCCCATTAAAAGCAGCCTTCTTGAGGCTATTAAGTTTGATTATATCTTCAGTACGCAATTTGAAAGGGCAAGTGTGTAACTAAGTCTAAATTGCTTGGTGAGTAACTGTTTTGATAAAGTAAATACATTTTAAATGCTTGTTTTTTAAATCCTGGGGAAAATTTATAACTCTACTGAGCAGAGAGTTATATCTAGGATATTCACTTGACTGGAGTCATGGGCAGATGACTAAACTGTTAATGGTCAAACGTGTGGTACTAAATGTGATTGATATCAGTACAGACGATCATTTCACTGTGTGCTTTTTGGCTGGAATGTATCGATAACATATTCGACCGCGATCAGTATAATTATGTGCGTTTAAATCCTGGATTCTCCCGTCACTGACATCGCTTTATATCGAGATGAGAAACTAAAGTTTCCAGTTTTACAGCTTTTCAACTTTTAACTGTAAGTTGTAGTAGCATTATGGAATCTAGTGACAAAACTGAAGTTGGCATCAATGATGGACATAGTTATTGAATTCGTGCACAATTTATTGTTTGTTATAGACCTACTTCGTACGTAGTTCTCAAATGTCTCTTTATAGAAGATTGAAAAATTATCACGCGAAACAATTCTAAAGCGAAATTTTTAGCTAACACTTGTCCAAAACAAACTAGAGTTTCCTGAAAATCTAGATCAATACTTTTTATAGTGAATTTTCAAATATAATTTGTAGCCATTTCTGGATTTCCAAACACTAACACTGCATGCATATAGATAGAATGTTCACAGTTACATAATGTTGTCCAGGTACAGAGAATTGCAGAATATTGTTTATCTTGGACTGATCTCGAATAAACCTAATTTATTTTCGAGATGTAGCCGAGAGTTGTTGAGGTGATGAGGCTTTCTACTCTGCTACTTCTTCAACCACTCGCGCAGTTTGTTCTCATTCGTATTCAACCATCTGATCTGCATTGAAGTCTTCTCGACGGCTTGTTCATAGGCGCGGTTCAGACCCTGGTCATTATGCTCTGCCCTGAACTGCTTCAGCTTAGTAAAATATTAAAACAAAAAACAATCAAATTCGAATTCCAGCTTTTTAATCAATCCTATCTACATGTATTTATTATCTTCTGGTTTCTTAAGAAACAGATAACATTAGGTTTGATTGAGATTAAGTAATCTTTGTTGGACTTTAACTGTTTGTTAAAAATTTCAGTTTCATGAAGAAAGTTTTGATCCTAATCAACAGACCGTAGTATTGATAGAAGATTAAATCAAACGAAAGCACACACCGATTGATATTACGTATTGCTTCCAAACTTGGTTTGTACAACAGTGTGACTCCTGTATCTTACGCTCTCAATAAACGTTTAAGTTGGCTTCACAGTATGAGTTTTAGGCATAAGTGATATATGTAAATTAATTGAGAAATGTCTAATGTAAAATAACAACAGTTGTTTTTGTCATTTTTGAACAGCATGACTTGAAATCATGCCTATGAACTATTATATTTTTGAATTATCTATTGTGTAATTAAAATCTAAAAAATGTTATTATTTTGTTTGAAAATATTACAAATGATATTCGATATGATATTGAAATGTACTTTTTTCATTTCATAATAACATTTATAGAAATCCATGATATAAATAACTATATTTTCAACTATTTATTATATAAACTTTAACTTAATTATTTTGGTTGAGAAAGTCAGCAACACAGATGCTTTGTGCTGATTTTTTGCACAATTCCATTACCAGCTACTCTAAATATTTCTGATTGAAATTCAAAAGATTTTTCACAAATTACAATATTACTTTGTCATAAAATATTACTAAAATGCTAGACTGAATTCATTTAGCCAGCATAATTAGGCCTATAGCGAAAATCTATTGAAGATATATATAGTGGCAAGGTAAACATCCACTGATTTTTTTTAATGTCAACCAATATTAAAGCCGAATATAAGTCCAACGCAAAGAGAAACATTTTTGTGCAGAACGATAAGTTATTTAGTAGCAGACAACTAATTCAGGTAATAACGAAAATTTTTAGATTTGTTATCTAGAAATTGTCACTTTCCTCTTGAATGAAAGAAACATTTCGAGAACACAATATCCAGCGGATGAATTGCAAAAATTTTTATATTGTGCTCATCTAAAACAGAAAGACTGGTATTGCCTTGAATATGTTGTGAAGATGTCTTGAATAAATTTTCCATACAGACCTAATACGTTTGCTCCATTGATTACGAGTATAAAAACTGTTGAATACATGACCTTGTCTTAATCACAGTCATGCATTGAAATGGAAGTACGATTATAATTAGAGCAAATATTAACTTGGACATTTACTATACTTTCAAGCGAAATAATTAAGAAAAAAGAGCAAAACATTCTATGGCATAGTTTTAGTAGGGAAGTTCATTCAGCATGACAACTGGTTCTGTAACAACTATCGTCATATATCGGAATGAAAGGAAGAAATTATTTTTCGAATATATATGAGAAAGTTAAATTGAAAAAGGATTTTCATTGATTGAAGATAAATTTTTACATTCATAAAGCTTATAAATTTAGTTTTAATGACAATAACTATAAATAAATGCCAAAATCAAATTAATGTAGTTTAATATTGATTAAATGTGTAAATTGATTGACTTAAAACTAAAAGAATGAAGACCTCACATACTTGCGAACTATGGCAGAGCTCCGGTTTTTGTATTTAATTGTATTCTAAAATTCTTACCATAATTTTATTGCAAACCTCTTTTAGTTCCACTTCCGTATTAAATGCACTTGTTAGACTTCCAAACAAACGAGCCAAACCGAATGACAATTCTCCAAATCTGTTATTGAAAAAGTTATAATCATTAAAGGAATATTTTTACAGTAGTCAGCATAATTGACTAACTTCCTTTCAAGTCAGTGAATACCACGGATCACTGAAATTTCGGAATTAAAAAGTCTAATTCGTATCTCATGTATGCACATGTTATTATGTTAGGTTCGTATGAGAATCAACAGGTGTAATTTCAATTTCAGGACTCACTTCATCATTAACAATTTTCAAGACTGAAACTTTACTTTAGTCTATGACTTCTTAGCAATATATGTAACAGATGGGATTAATTAACAGTGAAAGTATGATCAGAAGCTTGGTGGAATTAACTTAATACTGAAGTTAAAAATACTAACTTCTTCTTCATCTCAGGATAGTACTGGCGGAAGAAATTCCACACTAATGGACGTCCGGTAGGCTCAGAAGCAATGCGACCAAGGATAGAGAGAATATCCTGCTTGGGAAAAGTCTTCCAGGCTACATTGATGTACCTGTTTACGTTGATAGCAAAGCAATGATATATGCAAGTTATTAACAACCGTGACTGATACGTAAGAGACCAATGCTTCAAAGTCACGTCAGACTGTCTCTGATAATAAGTTGTACTAAAATAGGCCTAAATCATGCAGTGTAATTTTATTTATTTATTGTATAAATTCAGTTTATGTTCGCTATGCGTGCAGAGGTGGATCCAGAACTTTTTCGGGGGGGGGGGCAGAAATTTGTTACGACTTTTTTAATCATGCAACCGTTTTATTAACTTTTGAATGAATGAAATTATTGAATATGATCGTCACCCCCCCCCCCCCCTTTACCCTAGCAGACCACTGGTAAACGTCATTTTTTATTACTTTCGTTAATATATGGCAAAATTTGAAGTTGAAAAAGAACTGCAGAAATATAATGGGGAGGGGCATGGCCGCATGCCACTCACCCCTAAATCCGTCACTGTATTCATGTACACACAACTGCGGTTCTCAGGACAGGCTTATATTCGTTGTATTATATCATTATTCTTCTTTATATTTCTCAATTTTAAGTTGCGTAACTGCAAATGCAAGGTTAATAATATGAAATGCACATGTATTATATTGCAAATGCAAACATTAAATTCATGAGCATAAATTACTATTAATATATCTATTTGTTGTTAATAATATTGTAATCACTAATTATTATTACATTGTATGGGCCGAACAGGTGGCTTGTTTACAAGCGGATCAGCAGATACTGGGTTCAAAACCAATGCTCTGTTAAGAAATGGGATGATTTAGAAAGCAAATGCTTCATATTAATGCCTGCACACACACAAGCACACACCACACACGCACACACGCTTATATTTGTGATTGTAGCCAAAAGCATTGTAAAATCATATATTCCTCATGTCTAATTTGTTAGAATTGTGAAAGAATTTACGCCGCTTGGTAGGACCTTAAAGAGTGAGAGATAAAGAGAGAGAGAGAGAGAGTCAGATAAAGATATACAGATACACAGATATACAGAGATAGAGAGAGATACAGACAGAGTTAATTTGAAAATCACAGCAGTCCCTGTGTAGGTCACCTGCTGAGTATCCAGGGGTATCTGGAGCAGGACATGGCCGTCAGAAGACGATCTTTCTCGGCGGCCACATTAGCAACAAAGTACTGATTGTAAGCGAACTCCCATTCCTCCACGCCTCCCTCTCTCACAGCGTGGCAGTAAACCTTTGAGCGCATGTCTGCATTGATTCTACAATAAATATTTTCAGAGTCTCCTTATTTGCAAGAACGTTCATCAATGAACCTCTCTGATTGTTTACAATTATACAAATTTTGAATAAATAAGTAAATAAATAAATAACGGCTGACTGTAGATCCTTCTTTGGCCAATAGGTTAGCCTTAAAACCGGCATTAAAATACACATTTGATTATTTAATTGCAGAAACTGTGAAGATTTATAATATTATGAAAGTCAATAAAAAGGTCATCTACATATAGAAATGACGATATTAATATATTTCATTAAATACATGTTTGTAACAACTTACAAATTCCTGTTGGTTGCATTCCTCCAGTTCCTGTATTGTTGTGACATTTTGTTGAGGCACTCACGATGTCCAAAGTCACAGGCCATCTCAGTAATCAAGCTTCGCAGGAGTCTAAATTAATAGACAAAATGTCCAGAAAAGTAGCGTTTGCTTGAACATGTATATATTAAATCGAGATTTTCTTAAAGAAACATAATTAACTTTTTAAATAAAGTTTTGATGCAATCTTAATGAAATATTTTTACTAATGAAATAAAAAATATGAAAATCGTGTAAAAATACAGTGTGCTGAATATGTTTGTCGTTCAAGCTGAAGGTAGAAATAGCTAATTTTCATTTATGACACGCGTGCAATCTACATACCTTTAATTATTTTATTTTTTCAATTGTTTTGTTAAAATTATTTTAATAATTGTAATACAACCTTTCAATCTATTTCTTTTCATTTTTTGTATACTTGGTAGCGGGTGATGGAAGGTTATTCTTAATCCGCGCCGGCTGCAATTAATGCGCCATCTAAAGGCAAATATTACTAATAACGATGATGAGGGAGGAGGAAATGGGCCTTAAAGCAAGCATATGTGATTCATATCCTAGAGTGCCGTTATGTTATGCTTACGACAAAAGAAATTCTCCTCTTCCTTTTGTATTTACAAAAGCACACTGATAAAAGGAATTTGTATGCATGTATTTATTAATATTAATAACCATAGAAATAACACATAGAAACAACTTAACTCTAACTTCCGTTGAAAAAATGCTCTATGACCAAGATATTTAGATTATTGACTGTTAATGCTGATCGACTGTAATTAGAAAACATGTCTTATGACCTAATACGCGCGTTCTACCAATGAGTCAAACTGCTCCGAATTCTCTATTCTTTAAAAAGTATAACGTTTGTTAGTGTTTTCGATGGACTCTAGGCTATCAGCTAGAGTCAGCGATAACACGCAACATACTTAGTGTTATGTCGTTCGTTGCTGGCTCCTGTTGACTTGAATCTATTGTAGGTCGGTTCTATCAGGCGTAGAACAAATTTCTGTTCAATAAGATATTGTAAACAAATATGACATCAGCATCATCACCGTAAATCATCATCATTATCATTATCATCATCATTATCATCGCCGTCGTGGTCGTCGATATAGTCGTCGTCCCTTAAATCCCTGTTTAACTAAGGTCGGGATAATATATCATATAGAATTATATATATATATATATATATATATATATATATATATATATATATATATATATATATATATATATATATATACATGTATATATATATCTTAGTGCACTGCCTACTGGCAGGTCCATGATATATAACGCCTCCACTCTTCTCTATCTTCGTTTTCACTTCATGTCCACATACGAGTGGATCTTTAAATCATCTATAACATTCCTTTTGATGCACACATTATTCTTGGGGGATTCTGCTTATGACGAGGTGGGCCCCCTATGCCTTCCTCAGCTTCGACTAACATTTACTGGGCAGGGGCGTCATTTCAATATCGCAGGGGCGTCAGTATATATATATATATATATATATATATATATATATATATACTGAATATATATATATATATACATACATGTATAATGTATTATAAATGTATACATGTATCATATATATGTTATAATATACTATAATGTATTTGATTATACTTACGACCGACATCGCCACTGGCTGGAGCCAGTGGCGATGACAGTAAAATTCTCGACCGCAGATCAGTTTGTGCGGGGTTCAAATACTGGGCTCTCCCGTCACTGACGTCGATTTTCCATTAGCTTTAGAATATATATTATATATATATATATATATATATATATATATATATATAACATTATATATATATACATAATGTTTTGAATACATTTTAATAGAATGACATCGATATCCAACTGCTTGTTTAAAATTAGAATAAAACTGTCTTTTATTCAACTTAACATTTAATGAACAATAACTTACTATACACATTCAAATTGAGTGGTTTGCACAGTTAAAAATACTTCAAATTTAGTTTTATACCACGGTGTTTGAAAAGAGTTGAGCATACAATATAATTCTTGTATTGACGTGGTATCGGCAAATCTTATTGACTAGAGACTAATCAGTTATCAGTATGTCATTCTTATTATATTTTGATTATTCGAAATTAGCATGGCAGCAAAATCAAGTGGAATTTAAATTTCCGATTCTACATTCAGAGACGATTTCAGGACATAAAAAGTACAAATGCATCCACTGACCCGGTAGGCCTAAAGATTGGTGGCCAACTTGATAGAGCACTTGCCTGATAAGCAAAAGTTTTTGGATTCGAAAACCCTAGCAGCCATAGAAGTAGGTCAGAAACGGTAATCATATTTGGGATACAAATCTTAAACTTAGCTTTATTGCTTTTAAGATTGAAGAAGAAGAAAAATTTACAACGAATGCTATCAACCTGTGCAGAATTTCCAAGGAATTGATCACGAACTGCAGGAATAGTAAGGCTTGACTTAAATTTCAAGGCAGTTAAATTAACGACGTATTTATAAAATTTAATCTCCATTACATTAACCGTTTCAGTAAAATTTATAAAGCTTGAGACAATAGGCTTCAAAGATTACCAGAATCATTTTTTAACGCTAAATCTTGACGTAGTACTGTACTGTCTAGTTAATTTCAATTTTTTTCTAAAATTTCATGTGTTTTTCTGGAGATACATGATTTCATAGAAATGTTAATTTTCCGAAAATATGAAATAGTAATTTAAAGCTATTTGAATATAATTTTTGTATATGATATAATGCATATTTTTCTATTCTTCTGTTTTTTATTTAAATTTCAAAATTTCTATTTTTTACCAGCGTAGTGTCCGGCCTGCTGAAGAATAGACTGTCAGGAACCCATATACTCTATATATGGGACCCTGTTTCCGTCTAAATTACAGTATAACCGTGGAATAATGTCATCTCGTCTAGCCGTCTAAGTCCCACTAGAGGACAGGACTCGACAAAGTCAGTTATCGTAGATGAACGAAGAAAGGAGATGAATGAGAGAGTGGATAGAAGACTTTTAACTAAGAAAGTTAAAGTAATAATGTTTAGTTGAGAATTTTCGCATTTGAAAGACGTTATTCTTCAAGTTATTTGTAATTTATTAAATATAGCGGAATTAGGAGATCTATAGACTTCAATTTAAATAGAATTATTGTTATATTATTATTATATTTACCTTATACCGTTGTATACATGTTTGATATTATTATCAGTGATGTATGTCTGTCATTTGTAATAGTGTGAATGATTCGTCAAAGATTTTGTTTAATAATAATAATAATAATAATAATACTAATAATAAAGGTTTAACGTCCGTTTCCTCATACAAGGATGAAGTCAGGGACGTCCCCCCATCACATGTCACTACAAATCGATTCACCCCAAACGATCTGAAAAAAACGTGCTGAAGAGAAATAAAAGATCCTAAACAGTGCCGGTCCGGTGATAAAAAAAACAGTCACGCAAGATGAAATAAAATCTATGGTGGGAAGAGATGTGTTTTCAACTTACAACGGAAAGTGGAAGTAGGAGAACAGTAGTAAAATAATCAATTAAGTGTGAAAACGAGTTGTTGACTTTTACTTAATGTAGAGAGGACCTTTACACATTCAGTCTACAAAATAAGATTAGAAATGAATTTCCCTACAAAGACCAACCGTGGACTGCACGTGAGGTAAAAGGCGTGAAAGAACTAAGATACAAACACAACGTCAGAAAGGGCATTAGGTTGGTGAGCGCCTAGGCGCCAGAAATTGCCAAAATAATTTCTATGTGCCGACACTAGCTAAACTGGGATTCAAGAGAAGGTAACAATGACAACGAACATAATGCATTTTTGTTTTAATAGTATTAATCTTATTATTACAAAATGATAAATACATGTATAATGTGTTTCAAGGATTTTTTTGTTTTTTATGCTATAGATGTTTTAACGTTGTTAATTTTATTTAGTGAACTTAATCATTCAGATAGTATTTCAAGCGTCTACATTAAATAGGCTACTCTATAAATCCAAATTTTAAGTGTGGTTTTACCACTGCCGAAGATAGAATGAGACTTGAAGCACTTTTAAGACGAGATAAAAGGACAATTTCTGCAACTTGAAATCCAATTTTGAAGATTTGTGTGCTTCAGCTGACTGTAAATCTTTTAAAAATATATGTAGCGATAGCGATCATATAAATACTCCACTTATAACCTCACTACCAATCACCAAATTCTAACTAGAAGAAACATAGCCATTAACAATTTCTCACTTCCTATTAAACGTAAGAGTTTAATTGACAAAAATGTTATTACCCGTTTAATACTTGTTGATGCTAGAAACTAGCTTTAAGCTTATATTTCCAAATGCTCGCATAATCTTACTTTCTAAATGCTTAAATTGTTTTCTTCTATTGTTTAGTAATGCTTAAATGTATGATTTTTAGAGTTATTAAACTAGATTAAGTTTGCCTTGGTCAATAAATTTTTATGTTATCTTATGATTTGTCAATCTCATATTTGGATTTTGTTGCATCTCTGCCTGTAGCAATTACATTGTTATGTTATCTGTCATATTATTACAAAATTCTTCGGTTTGTCAGATTGATGACGAAATCAAAGGAATAGATTATTATTCTTACATTTTCTTTTGATTAGGCAATGACTATAACTGTTACCGAGAATTTGCATTATTTTACAGACTTTACCCGGAAGCTTCCATAAACGTCAGTCCTTTCCAGCATGGAGTTGATGAAATAAAGATGGCGACTGACGGCTTTCCATGGAAGATAATCCTTTTCTTCTACGAGATACTCAGAGAGGCTAAGTCCCAGGACCTGATCTATGATAGATGCCCTGCACAGAGTGAATGTATAGAACAACATTATTAAGGTTTAACATTATCGAAAATATTATTCATTTCTTTTATTCGTCAAAAACAGACAGGAAAAGATAGGCCTACATCACATATACACTATATACACACACATACGCACATACACATAAGATCATAGAACAATCAAAAATGAATTATAAGAAACTCAAATGGAGTTCCTACTAATTCCAGCACTAGCAAAAACCAAATATTAATTATTAAATATTGCAAATATTGAATACTAAATATTGTACCGTGACATATTGAAGTGAACTCTTAGTTTTCATTGTGATCATGCATTTTAATATTTCATAATTTCCATATATTATCATTATTTTAATGAAATAGATGTAGGCTATGTTTTATTAAATAGTGTCAACAATAATATATTTTCAATACTTTATCATCTAGAATTATGTAGGCAGAAATTATTATTAATCATAAATTATTAATAATCATAAATTATTATTAAGCCTAATCACTAAATTGTTCTCCTTATCTTTCGACAACAAGATCAACAAGCAGTCATATGAATGGTCACTAAAAGTGAATAAGTATTGAGCGATGCTTTGTTGATGCTAATATTAGACTAAAATGAAATATTATAATTTTACAAAAAGCAAATTAATAATAAATCAAATTTTGCAACTATTTGGCATACTTACCGACCAATGTACAATGAATCGTCCACCAGCTGAGCGCGATTTTTAATCTCAATTTTCTGAAAAATATAATTATATTAAATTTTGATCTAGCTAGTCAAATTTCAAATTCAATACATATTTTATACTGGATGATTTTAAATAATTATATTCCATAGTAGTGATGTTTTAAAAACAGATCATGGGCATAGGCTAATTGTCTTATCAAAGGTATACAACTAGATTCCTTTGATAAAAATTAATAGTGCGAAGAAATGTGTTTTCTGTCAGATACAGAAAGTAGAAATAGTAGAACATAAGCGAAGATAAGGAAACGGAGAGTTCCAAACTGTAGGAGCTGCTAAAGAAAATGAGCAATTATATAATAAATAGAACTTGAACTCAATCTACCTTAAATTCCACCTATCATATACAATCTTTTACAAGCTTATATATGTATATATATACATATATATATATATATATATATATATATATATGTATATATATACATGTATATATATATATATATATATATATATATATATATACAGTATATATATATATACACCCTTGTATATATATATATATATATATATATATATATATATATATATATATATATATACAGGTGTGTCCACATCATGTTAAAAACGACAAAAGCTGCGTCCTTAGATAATTATACACAAGTTATAAAGTGGAATAAGGTACGGAGGTTTAAAAATGGGTGTGAGAAGTGGAAAAATTGCGTAATTAAGCAAAGTGAATTAAGCTTTCATTCAGTTTTGCTATAGATATTGGTAACATGATAACAAAAATTAGAGTATTACAGTCGTCAATGACAACATCGAGCACTATTGAGACAAAATCAAGCCGGCAAGCAAAAAGAAGGTCCAAAAACGGTGCAAATTCCAAAATCCTGAAATTCAGTCCAAAGTAAAGGAAGTTAAAGAAAAGGTGGTTTAGGCGCAGGTCGCTGCTCATGGACACTGGATGGAAAAGAGAGATGGAAAAGATAGGTCTTCAACTGCTTATGGAACTGCTCATAGGAAAGCAAAGGCTGATGTGATTCAAATAAAGATTTCCGAAGATTGGATGGAAGAGAATTCCAGATCTGAGGTGCAGCATGCTGGAAAGAACTATTAGGTAGCTTAGAGCGTGAAGGTAAGCTAGGTCTCACAAGAGTAAGTAACTTGGAAGACCGAGTAACAGCAGGCTGCATCACTTTAATAAAGTGAGACATACAAGTTTGTCCAGGGATGGTTATGGACTTATAAGTTAACGAAGCTGTTTTGTAAATGATACGCTCTTTAATCTTTAGCCAGTACAAAGACTTCAAAATAGCATGTTTCGATCGAAAATTCTGAGAGATGAACGCCCTTTTATATACATGTATGCCTACTTAATTAATAATCCGTTTTGTCTGTTTTGCAACAGGAATAAATTAGAAAAAATATTTTATGAACAACATACGGAATGGTTAGACTTTAGTTGATCAATAAGCTTCATCCAGTTATCCAAATCATAATTAACTCTGTAGTAACCAAATTGTTTTACATTTCCGATCAACCAATCCTGACCTCTAATGTTTTCCGGAAGATTTACCGTTTCTACAAATGCAAAAAGTTTACATCACAATTCAATTACCATCTGTGTCTGTGAAATGTGAACTTTGACATTCGTGATTTAAATAAGTAGCATTTAGATCAAAGTAGGCCTACGTCGAAGAAATGCTAAATTTGAAAACAGGACATTTTAGCATAAGGCTTGTTTCGGATAACTTAAAAAGAATTCATTAAATATTACAAAATTCTACCTATGATAGTAAATTGGCCTTATAATAATATTTCAAGTCTTGTAATGCCGATATAAATATTTTTCTCTTTACATGTTTAATAGTTTTCTATAAATATTTAGAAGTTTTATCTAAAACTTATAAAGCTAATTTTCATTTTTAACCTATCCATATCAAGGCGGGATAGGAATGCAGTTATAGGAAAGTATTTTTCAAATGTTTAACAAATTACCTTCTAAAAGTATTTTGAAAATAAAATACTTTAAAAAGTTTTTCTAAATTACCAAATACAATTGTGTCTTTGAAATACTTTCAAAATACTTTTTCAAAATACCTCTTAGAAACGATCGTTTTCGGTTTTTAATCCTAACGTACGTATATAATGATTTTAAAATAACCATATTATACGGTTGCAGATTAAGTGCGTAAGAACTTTTTATTTTATATACATACATGTATACGGGCTCGTATTATTCATTTAATACTTTGCCAAGCTTTCATGTATTTTGTTCATATTACAACAGCAAACAATAGTACTGCAAGTGATTAGCACATTATAAGTTCAAAATTGATTGTACCCTAACCTAAATTGGCCCTATAAAGCACATGAAAAGCTGTAAATAGCCTTAAATAAAACTAATATATGTTATATCTAATATTGTTGATGAAACTTCGAAACATATTGTATTAAAATCATTAGTGCGACTGTAGTTCAACAAAATTAAAATTAATTAATTGCTAACGTAAGAGCTAGCAATTAGCACTATAAACAACAATGTATGACTTTTGGCAGTTCGATTGCATAGCATAGGATATTAAAATAAAAACCGACAAAAAGTGATGAAAGTGTCACATAATAGAGGTAGAGTCAACATCATAATAAATGGTGCAAGATTGGAACAAGTTTCAAATATTTAAGACATACTATAGGCCTAACGGACGATGGGAAATGAGAGACTGAAATGTGCAGAATGATTACACAAGCAAAAGAGTCCTTCAGTAGTAGGAAAGAATTTTTAACAAAAATTTAAAAAAATACAATAAAGATTGTGGAAACCTTTGTATGGACCACCCTATAATATGGATGTGAAACATAGGCAGGAAGAAAGAAATGGAGGTACTGGAGGTGTGAACATGGAGATGAATGGAAAGAATTAGCTGTACGGAAAAGGTTACAAATGAGAAAGTTCTGGAGAGAGTTGGTACAGATAGACCAACACAAAAAAAGATGAATAAAATAGATTCAGATGAATGTATTAAGAAATAGGAAGAAGCGTTGGATAGGCCACATTCTAAAGGGGAAAGTCTACTAAAAGGGGTCATAAAAGGAAGAATGGAATGAAATAGAAGCAGTGGCGAACTCATATTAGCAATGTTGGATGATTTAAATATCAACTCATTTGCGTACATGGAGAGCAAAGCGGAAGACAAAGAAAAGTGGAAACGTTATATGTCATGAACCTGCCAGTAGGCAGTGCACTAACAGAGAGGATATCTCTCTCTATACATGATCTACATTAGCGCGTAACACATGACCCAATGCGTTAATTATAATATAATGCAACTGATACATGGGAACTGGAACCTAGGTTAACTCAATTGTTAACACGTTGTAGCAGAAGTATCCCAAATAAATGCGGGTTAATATTCATCCATTATTAATAGTGTTTCAGTAGATCATATATTTTAAGATCAAACTAACTTAGATGTGAGACCTTCCCTTAAAATCTATTCCAATTACAATAATATTTCTTTAAAATATAATTAAGATTACTGCAAACTAATCAAGTTATAATTAATTGAGTTAAAATTAATTAGGTTATGCAATTAAAATATGCTAGTATTAGCTTCCATTGCTCCAACAATACAATCAAGCACAAAAAACAGACTCTAGATACAATAATATCTTTGGTTCGTTTTTTTAAGTTTTCAGATTGGGTCAGTAAGAGCTAAAAAAAACTACATTTTCAAAAATACTAAAGAATAATATTTTGGAAAAGTATTTTTAAATCTTCAAAACACCTTTAAAATTTTTTGTGAAAATTCCTTTTAAAATGCTATAGAAAGTATCTTAAAAAATGAAAATAAAGCATTGTATTTATTTAGAAAATACTATTCTAATTTGAAAATTCTTTTCCATTTTGAAACTACTTTTTGTGCCCATCACTGCATGAATAATTTGAATTTGGGAACCAACATGAACTTCAGCCAACATTTTCATGCACATGTACCTCATGACATCGCCACTGTATCCAGTTGGTAAAATCGATATTCAACCGCGGATACATATCTGTACATGTATGTGCGGGGTTCAAATCCTTGACTGGCCGTCACTGACATCGCATTCGAGTTAGGAAACTGACTTTTAAATATTAGCTTTATTAGCTGATATTAGCTTTTAAAAATAAAATAGGCCTACAGAGATTATTGGCTATATTATTTCATACTCTACTATCATTTAATTTTCGCATGATAATTTATTACATGGATAAATGCTTATTATTTTTACCATTGCCTGCAGTATTCATCATCCAGTAAGAGTATGGATTACTCCAATTAGCTGAAGAGTCAAATGTATACGTGAAATATATCTTCCAGCGATATCTGAAATACCAAATACCTTCTGCATGGATATGAAAACAAGAGTTACCAGGTTTGATCAACCATGGTAGCTTGTATAATTATTGCACATATTATACTTTAATATTTCTAAATAAGATTTGACGATATTAAGTGATAGTTCATAAATTATTTGCACGAGAAAGGACTAAATAATGTATGCGAGTTTGAACCTTAAGTTAAACTAGATTTTACGATGATAAGTTTTAAATATGATAACTATTACTAGGAGAGGGGAGACTGACCATGAACTAAATATAATGAGGACTGTAACTGCCCTTTATAACTGTAGCGCATCGTACAGCGTATTATAACGCATATTTTCTACTGTGGATAAGTAGGTATACTAAATTAGTCGTTGTCGGTGTAATTTACGTCTAAATCAGTAGAGTTCAGATTCAACGGGACTGCAACCTATGCCGTAGGATGGTCGCATTACTTGTTATTTAGTTTGTTTGTTCATTATTGGAGTTCTTGGAGAGAGAGAGAGAGAGAGAGAGAGAGAGTGAGAGAGTGAGAGAGAGAGAGAGAGAGAGGAAGAGATGGAGAGAGTGAGAGAGAGAAAGAGAGAGAGTGTATGAGAGAGATTTGAGGACATTGTCATATTATGTTTTGCAAAACGTTATTTGGCAAAAAATGTTGCAAAATTCCCATTTTATTAGAAAAAAATGAAAATAAAATAAATAAATAAATGCCTGTTAGAGTACCGATAAAAAACTTAGAATGAGATATTCATCTCTGAAACTTTTTGGATTCACTGATATATTTTGGAAATATACTTAATTTTTCAGCAATCCGTATTTTGATTTTTTCAGGATTCTTTGAAGCATTTTGCATTCTCTCTATAGAAGTTTTGATGAAATCCCTCACGGTTTCGCATGTAGTAGATTGCAGAGTCGAATTTCAGTATTGGCGTTGCCGATAGTACTCATGAAATATCTTTAACTAAGTAAGGCTTACATGTACCTATGTACACTTACCTATGTCGCGCCTAAACTGAATAAAAATGTACGATATTAAATATACATGTTTGTAAAATAGAAATATAGCAAGTTATACATACTGTAATAATAATAATGGTGTAATTTAAAAAAGTACAGTGTTGTCATTAACTTCAGGGTCTACCTATATGGTGTTGTTATTAACTTAATGGTCTACCTGTACAATTTTGTTAATAACGTGAGGGTATACCTATACAATGTTGTTATTAACTTGACGGTCTCAGTGTACAGGTAGACCTGTATTAGTGTATGGTGATGATATGGTATTTACTACCTGTACGGTGATTTCTCGATGAATTGGCGGACACGACATTTGCAGACAGGATGTAGAAGGAAATGTTGTTGTGACAGTGAGATTGTGTTATTGTCACGCATCACTGTCACGAGAGGATACCCCATCTGCTTAATCCACGTGTTCATCACATCCCCAACATCTATGTTGCTTCCATCAATTGTAGATTGCTGAAATTTTTGTTAATGAAAAGTCTTTATTTCATATGTTTTATACTACATAAAAATGCAATTGTAATATGTTTATGCTTACATCTATGTTGCACTACTTGTTTGTACTTTGCTTTGTTCATTGCATTTACGTAAATTTACTGTTGCCGTTATTATAAATGCAAACTAGTATTAATTCTCGAATTCCCAAAGTCATACTACTTAAACGAACTCCCAAACGGGGGGAGGGATGTCCGTTCGGGTCCCCTATAACAATTATCCTTGGCCGTGTTTTAGGCCAAGTTTTAGGTGGATTGGCTGGTGGTGTGGTGTAGGACAGAGAAGATTTGAGACAGTCTATTTGTATCCCGACCCTAGTTAAACTGTGATTTAAGGGAGAATAATGATGATGGTTATTTTTTTCTTTTTATTCCCACTAACGATATCATAAAATATGTTTCGAGTAATATTTTGTTTTCCCACCGGACCGTTCCCCCTTTACATTGAAAGCGCCGTTATTATTGACTCATACATTATGTGTCAATGCTCTCTATGTTGAGGTTAATATATTAGACCACCTGAGTTCGAAATCCTGATCTGCTATATCGGGCTGTTTTCACGTAGCCGGCAAATTAAGCTTCAACCCATAGCGGACATTCAATGGCTAACATATCTAACATCTGATGTATCAAATTATAGCATTGTCCGAATGCGGTTGATATTCGGTATTGGTTTGCTAATGATAATGAAATGCTAGTGAGTATAGCGTTATGTATCCTAGTATGTAGCTTTATAACAATGCTAAACTTGCATTTGTTTTGCATACCTCAGTCAGTGCCTTCCAAAGATCATTATGATTTGCATTTCTGTATTGATGGCGCGTCAGATAAAGCTAGGACATAAAACATACATTGAAGATAACTAGTCAAACGTTGATGGACGTCATAAATAATAGACATTGAAGTGAAATGATCAACCATATTGATATCTGTCATTGTACAACACATGTTTAACCCGTAGGCCTCTAGGGCCATTTAGTCCATTATTTGTGTAACCAGTCCTGTGAATGTACGCCATCTTACTCTCAGATCAGCACTACCAGGTATTGAACTCACAAGGGTTCAATTCAACTCAGGATCTGTCATTTATAACTTCGCGACGTAATCTGATATATCTAACCAGTACGCTGTTGCGACAACCTAGCTTATAGCATTCAATCTTGCAAACCTCTAAAATTATACCTTCTACAATGATTAAATCCAAAAATTTCGTTGAAAATTTACTAAAATAATTAGGAAATGTATTTATTATTCCTATAAGCTACACAATTCTTCACGTTATAACAAAGTGCCAGTTAGAATGTTGCAACTGCTCGATGAATATAAACATTTATGGCTGTGTGATCAGGTTAAATTAGGCTTTAAATTGGCAATTGTTGTACATAAATCATATTTGTATTCATTACTAGATTCAACCGAACATCTTAGTTAATAGAGTTTCATAGGCAAGAAATAACTAAGTTATTTGACTTCAAAGTTTGCATTAATTAAATTAAATGAAGAAAATTTTAGAAAATCATTATTTCATGATATTTGCAATATTTTTAGTTTAGAAATTAATGTAAGTTTATGAAAATTACATTATACGTATTTATTATTATTATTTATTAACAACGAAAACTTATATAGCAGTGTCATGGCCGAACTCGGTTTTCGAGACTACTTTACAGGAAGAGTTCAATTGTAATCATGAGCTAAATAACAATTACATTTAAATTAATATCTAAACTGGTAAAAATTTCTACATATGAGCGTAACTTTACACTATCCAGTAACACCCAATCAAGTCTTCATATACAAAATACTTATATAAAAAACATACATACGTGTATAGTACTGTCATGTAGAAAAATTACGCGACCATAATAATGTTTTCACAGCTCGACGGAAAGCTAAATAGTTAGACTCAAGTCTTAGACTATTAGGTGTCAAACCATTCCAAACGCAAGCCGCGGCAGAAGGCCAGGCTCGACCACCTAGCGAGGCATTTGTTCTCGGCCGAATGAGTAGACCCGAACCATCTGACCGAAGACCGTGACGCTGACGACCCTGATAAACATATTGAAGGTCAGTAGAGAGATATTCTGGTCCACAGCCGTACAGTGACCGTCACGTTAGGCATGCAATTTTAAAAGTCACCCGTTCACGTACCCTCAGCCAATGCAGCTGCCTTAACAGTGGAGTGACGTGATCTTCTCTTCTACCGCCATGGATAAGTCTCGCTGCTGCATTCAGAACCGACTGATACCTATTTAAGTGAGCATCCGGTAAGCCAGAGAGAGTGGAGTTGCCATAGTCGAGTCGTGATAATACTAAGGTGGCTACTAATGTCTGAAGTATTGGTCGTGGTACAGATTGACGTATGCATCGAAGAGCCATGAGTACACCGAAACAGGTACAGACAGTTCTCTTAATATGAGAGGTCATCATAGTGTCGCAGTCCAGATAAACATCGAGATTACGAACACATGAGACAGGTAGTATTTCAGCTTCGGCTAATCGTAGCGGTAAGGTAGGAAGCAGATGTTGTCTACGACTAGTGGTTAACCACGTCATTTCTGTTTTGGACATATTAAGCTGAAGACGATTGGAACGCATCCAGGAGTAGATATCCCCAAGGCAAAGGGATACTCGAGACAGATTGATTTCAGAATCGTCAGGTGTGCAATGCCCGTAGACTTGAATATCGTCTGCATAGAGGTGTGAATTGAACACGTGACGCTGGATGATGTTCGCTAGGTCAGCAATGTACAGCGTGAAAAGCATTGGTCCCAGTACTGAACCCTGAGGAACTCCACACAATACCTTAGATGAGGAGGACTGATGTCCATTGTATGTTACGTGCTGAGTTCGGTCACTAAGATATGAAGTGAACCAACTCAGCACTGACCCATGAAGTCCACACGATACTGCCAATCTCTCAATCAATACGCAGTGATCGACGGTGTCAAAGGCGGCTGAGAGATCCAACAACGCCAGCACTCCAACATCACCAGAATCAATGGCGCGAAGGAGATCAGAGTGGATCTTAAATACAGCTGTCTCTGTGGAATGATTGGCTCTGTATGCAGACTGAGTGATGGGTAGCAACTTAAATTTGTCGAGGTGAGTACTCATCTGATCTGCCACCACGCGCTCCTTTAGTTTTGATATGACACTGAGATTAGATATTGGCCGGTAAGATTTCACGTCATTTATATCCATATCGAATTTCTTTAGTAACGGCGTGACATAAGGTGAACAAACATGGCGGCGAGAGCACTTGTTGTCAACTCAGCTTTATGCTATATTATTAACTGTTTTCGTAAACATCCAGTGAAGATTGTAACGTCTATATGTTTAGACTTCTATCAAGTGGATACCATCAGTAATGCAAAGAATTTGCTCATTTGTGACGTTGAGAAACTGGAAAAGTCTGATAATATATGTAATAATGTCTTTGATTTGGATCTGCCAATAAATACATCCAAATGCCACTGTTTAAGGATAGGTCCAAGGTGTAAATATGTGTGCTCTCCGTTAAGCATTCAAGGAGTAAATATTAATTGGGTTGATTTTATTCAATACTTAGGAGTCACTATCTGTAAAGCGAAGTATTTTAAATGCCAATGGGATGAATCTAAAGGAAAATTCTTTAGAGCCGTTAACACAATTTTAGGAAGGTTAGGAACAAAGGCAGCTGAATATGTTATTCTTAAATTGATCAATAGTCATGCAGTGTCAGCATTGCTCTATGGCACACCTGCTGCAACCTTGCGAGAGACAGAGTTAAGGAGTTTTAGCAATGCATATGATAGTGTCTTTACAAAGATCTTTCATACAACAGACAAAGCAGTAATAATGTGGTTACAATACTATTTCGGTTTCTTGCCTCTAAATATTTTGTATGATTACAATAGATTGAATTTTTTAAATAAGCTAGTTAAAGACGGTGAATTAAATAGAGGGATTGATTTGGATCATTTAGATTACTTAGCGTTTGAGAAATTACAAAGGAAATATAATATTTTAAATGATGATTCTGTTGCTACTATAAGATTTAAACTGTGGATCTTCTTTGAAAAAATGTTAACTACGGAATCTACATCTAATTTTGATTAGTACATGGAACTGTTTATTGTATGGTTTACAGTACATGTATGTTATCAAATCTGTTAGACTAAATTTGTGCATATCGGCTAATTTCTGTCTTTTTCGTTTATTTTTAGTTTCGTTTTGTTTGTTTGTATATTTGTGTCTGCCATATAATGGTGAATAAAAGAATACATAACATTAAATTACCGAGTAAACACAGGATGTCTAATGTAAATAAGATGAAACTAGACTTGGAGGATATCTTTAATATCATTCAGTCTGTGGATGAATTTGTAGGACTAAGTGCTCTCCCTAGATATGTAACGGATAATCTAGATGAGCTGCCTGTCACAAAAATGGATAGTGACGGTCTATCGATCGTACTAACTAAAATTGATAAACTGGATGAAAAATTAACTAGACTTTATATGCTTTCGGGTAAGTCACGGGAACGGGAGGTAAGGAATTCGGTGCTGTTGAGTGTCAGCGATATCGGTGAATCTGGTGTCACTCATTTGGGGGAGGGAGAAGAAGTGGAAGACGGTGGAGATTCTGATACATTCATGGAAGTACAGAGTAAGAAGGTAAAACGACGACGATTAAGCGATGCGAAAAAACATAACAAGACCATGAGCATCTCGTCTCAGACACATCCAGCTAATACCCTATACAGTGAAATGGCAGCTAAAACAAAAATCAAAAATTTTGGTTCTGCGGTCACTTCTTTTCATGCAACAGAGCCTACAGCAACCATTTCTACGGTCAAAACCAACAGGATCATAGGTACCAGTCAAATCTCTAATCAGGACATGCCAAAGTCAGCCAAGCCATATGTGAGAAAGGCGGTCTATGGAATCTACAATGTCTCTGTTGACACTACATTAGACTCCATGAGAAAGTATATCACTGATTTGTGCGATGGGAGCCAACCACTGACACTATTTCAGGTTAAATCTAATAATGGTCAGAAGGCTTCTAACAATGATGCTACTAACCAGTCTTCTAGTTTTAGTGGATCATATCGGGTATGTATCGATATACAACACCTGAATAAATACTTAAAGGCATCATCATGGCCCAGTGGTATAGTCATAAAACCCTGGAAATTTAAACCAAAGCAACAACAGCAAGAAAGTGAACATACATCATCAATTCAGAAATGAGTGTGTCTGCTGAATATAATTATAATATAATGACATACAATTTACATGGTTTTAATCAAGGGGAAATGGCTTTAGAAGAGTTATGTAGTAATGTTAAGCTGGACATTTTATTTGTACAAAAGCATTGGCTTTCTACTGAAAATCTCTATAAATTTAATAAATTTTCAAATTTTAATTATTTTGGAATTTCAGCAATGCAAAATCATACTAAAAATGATATTTTGTTTGGTAGACCCTATGGGGGGGGGGGGGGAATGACACTAGTAAATAAGGCAGTAAAATCTGCAATAAAGCCTCTCATGATTAATGAGAGAGTTGTGATACTAGAAATTAATAATTTTTTATTTATTAACGTATATTTTCCATGCAAGGATAAAGCTTCAGAATATCTTGATATCCTTTTAGAAATAATTGCAGATATATCTGATCTATTTGATGTGACCAGCTATAGGGGCTTAATTCTGGGGGGTGACTTGAATGTAAATCTCACCAAAAATAGTGAACAAATCTGTCATAATAAAAAATTCCCTAAAAATGTATAATTTGAAAATTCTTGATATACAACAATACAGTGGGGATGACGGTGTATATACTTTCAGTAACAAAAATATTGGTTGCTCAAGTTAATTGATTATATATGTATTTCTGAATGTATGATAGAACATGTATTAAAGTATGATACATTATCAATGCCATTTAATTTTTCTGATCACGAAATTGTTCAAATAGTGCTCGCTAAGGATATTGGAATAATTAATTATGTATGTGATGATAATAGGTATGTGAATGCTAATATCATTAGATCTGATATAAGGGTGTGCAATGATGGCAAATATCTTAATAGAAGATTTAGATTTGACAGGTGTGACAAACAATCATATTTTGATTATACCAGAAGGTTACTTGATCCGTTGCTGAATGAGTTAACTGCTATGTGTATTAGGCTACAATATAATGTAAACATCGGTGAACTTTGTAATCCTACTGTAGATCGTATCTATAGTAACATTGTAGATGCTTTGTTGCAAGCTAGCGATTATAGTGTTCCTTATACTACTTGTAATGTTTATAAACATTGGGGGGTGAAAGTCTAAGTTCTCTAAAGAAAGATTGTATCAAATCCAATAATGAATGGGTTACAGCTGGTAAGCCTCGTTCAGGAGTGATATATAATAAACGGAACTCGGATAAAAATCAGTTCAAAAAATTAATTGAAGTAAAGAAAAAAGAAAAGAAAATAGATTTATCAAACTCGCTGCTAAATTCGCTGAATAACCAACATTTTTTTAAATTCTGGACCGCACGGAAGAATAAAGTATGTGACAAAATCACTATACTGCCTAATTTAGAAGACACAGACAGTGAAGAATCTGCAGCTGAAAAATTCAAAATACATTTTGAACGCATATCTAATAACATGGATTGTGAATATAACACAAAAATGTGTAATAAATATAAAAGCCTGTCGAAAAATCGAACCGAATTACTAAAATTAAATAATGTAAATGAACTAAGCGATTGTTTATTTAATGCAACGGCAATTGATATTGCAATTTCAAAGCTTCATAAAGGCAAATCACCTGGATTTGATAATCTAATGAGAGAACATTTAGACTATGCTCATCCTTGTATTTATGTAGTACTGGCCAAACTTTTCTACATTATATTTGTTACAGGTTATGTTCCATTGAGTTTTGGTAAAGGCCTTTTAATACCTATTCAAAAGGATACTTCAAGTAAAGGTGTCCAAAAATTAGATAATTTTAGGGGTATAACGTTAAGCCCGATAATATCAAAAGTATTTGAGCAGTGTATACTTCTTATTTTTGGTAAATATTTGCATTCAAATGACAGACAATTTGGCTTTAAGAAAAATCTAGGATGTGTACACGCTATCCTTAGTGTAAGAACGGTTATTGATTTCTTTATTACAAATGACTCAACCGTTAATATTTGCTGTTTAGATGTCAATAAAGCGTTTGATCGTCTTAATCATAATTGCCTTTTCTATAAGCTTCTACAACGTTCAGTTCCAGTATGCTTAGTTAAAGTGCTATCTGATTGGTATTCTAAATTGAGTTCTACAATACGATGGGGAAAATGCAACTCCGGTGACTTTAAAATTAATTGTGGCGTTCGTCAAGGAGGCGTTCTATCGCCTGTGTTATTCTAAGTATATGTAGACAATATTTTGACGAAATTATCTAAATATGGTTGTAGAATGAACAATTTATGCTATGGCTCTTTTATGTATGCCGACGATCTTATATTAATTTCGCCTTCGAAAAGTGAATTACAAACTATGATTAATATATGTTGTAAAAGTTTTATTGATGTAGGTCTAGAATTAAATACAAATAAGTCATACTGTATGAGAATCGGAAAGAGATACTGGAATACGGGACCTAGCGTAACGGCCAATAATAAGAGCATACTCTGAGTTAAAGAAACCAAATATCTGGGTGTGACCTTTGTAGCTGGGAAAAAATTTAAAGTTTCATTTTCAGATGTGAAATGTAAATTTTACTCTGTATTTAATACTTTGTATTCTAAATCAGGTCACTTGTCTAATGTTAATGTTACAGTGCATCTATTAGAAACAATGGCTATCCCCATCTTAACTTATGCCATTGGGGCGCTTGATCTAACAGCGTCTGATTTAAATAGCCTTGACTTTACTCTAAGTAGAGCAATATGCAAGATATTTAAGATTAGGGAAAAAGATAATATTACATTATGTATGAATATATTTGGAGTGCAGAGCATCAAAGAGAGATATATTAAACATCAATGTAATTTGGTCATGAAGGCTTGCAAAAGTCAAAATTTAATTGTAAGAAATATATGCATAAACAAAGCGAAAGGTCTAACTAGTCATGCATTAAGTAGATAATCTATGCTATATATTTGTAATTTTATTTCATTTTGGTTTATTTTCAATGCAGCAGTATTTGTTGTAATGCACTGTGGTATTTTTTGTTTGTTTGTGTATTGTAACTTGCTACCATGTTTTGATGGTGTAATAAAGAAAAGATTCATATATATAAGCAGATTTGAAAGTATGAGGCACAATTCCGTGAGAGAGGGATTGATTGAACATGTGAGTGCTAAATGGTGCCAGAATACCGATATTGTTCTTAAGGAGCCAGGTAGGTATAGGATCACTAGCACAATGTTTATTTGGTAGGGCTGATGTCGCCACAATAACCTGTTAACGGTTAACTCAGTAAAGGAATTGAGGTGACAGTTTTCAGTGGCAGGGGTGAAGGTAGGCGGTGAAGCATCAGATGTATTCTTACGTACAGTAGCGACTTTGTCATCAAAGAACTTGTGGAAGTCATGAGCAGTAATACGAGTAATAGGAGCCGAGGCTGCGGAACCTCCTTTGCCCATGATGTGATCTAAGGTTTTCCACATCTTCCTGGGTGTTCCGGACTCCGGATATCTTATGACGCCAGTAGGCGCATGTGCGCGAACGAAAAAACTTGCGATAGTTCTTCCTCTGTATTCTTAACCTTTCCACAATTTCATGACTAGCTGATGGAGGCAATCCTTTGAGAGCTCTTTCGGTGCGACGAAGTTCAATTTTAGATTGCCGACAATCTGCATCGAACCACACATCTGATGGACGCTCCCTAATCCTTACAGAACTCTTAGGTTTAAGCAGTCCATGGTTCGTGTTAGTTCACTATTGTATATATCAGAGAGTTTGTCCACGTCAAGATTAGTCCATGTTGTGGGTTGGAACAGTAAAGAAGAAAGAATGCTGCATCGAAAAGTGTCGTTATTAAAATTACTCCAAATTCTTTTAGTGATAATTTTGTAGACTGGTGGGGTTGATGAAATGGTGCCCCCCGCCACTACAAGGTAGTGATCGGAGAGCGCTACATCATGGATTGACATGTCACCGATATTAGTCGAGTCGTTCATTCGAGTGGCAACTACATCCAATGCACCACCCTGACGATGTGTTGCACCTATCACTAAAAGAATTTGGAGCGATTTTAATAACGACACTTTTCGATGCAGCATTCTTTCTTCTTTACTGTTCCAACCCACAACATGGAATAATCTTGACATAGACAAACTCGCTGATATATACATAACGCTGTTCACAAACCCGTGAGTTGCTAGCAGCTCAACCAGTTTTACTGATGAGGGATCTTCTGGCCTGTCTAAACGAACATTTAGATCTCCGTATAAGATTACCCTCACATTGAGCGAAGATACTCTTTCTAGAAGATCAGCCAGTTCAGAAAAGAAATCGGTTGTAACATCGGCAGATCCAGGTCTGTAGATGAGTAGAATGGTTGTAGAAGTGTGCTTTGTAAATCGAGAGCATACATATTCAAAGGTAGACTTTATTGAACCAAGAATAACATGTGTTGAGAGGAGCTGCCAGCAAGCTATGAGGAGGAGGATGCCAGGAGTTGCAAGCAATGAGAACTCCTCCATGATTTAGGGACATATTATACTTGATACGTTGACGCAAGCGCTCGATTACTGACCACATTACTGATTTAATTACAATTTAATTACTATAAACTATTTACAATTTCTAAGAAAATATTTGCAAGTTAGAATTAATGACCTACCAATCAGTATAGATCAAATAGCTGTCTCTACCAATGATGATAACATTAAATATCGTATTTCTTAAAATATGCAATCCTACACATAAAGTTTGTAGTACAGTAAAAAAGTTAATAAAAATTAAATGTTGGTAATTTTGTTGTTGTAAAATATTTACAATTAGTTTATTTTAAGTGTTCATATACTCACTGTTAGACCGCGTCCGAACGTTGAGCATCCAAGAAATTGTCGCAACATTCTTATAATTGAGGCCCCCTTAAAATATTATAATATTAAAGTTAACATATTAAAATAGCATAACAATAATTAATGTTGAGATGTATAGTAACAAGTTCAAAGCAAGCGATTTATTAAACTATGGAAATATAATTATTATTGCTAAACAGAAAAGTGGACTCATTGTTGTTAAAACTATGCAGGAGGATACAACTAATGCAATATTTGAAAGCCCCGGATTGCCCATTTGGCTATATAATTCTACTGTGAGGTATATATGTAAAGACAAAATAACTTTAAAGCCTTTACCTTGATTTACACTTGAAAGATGCAGTTGGGCCCTACTCTAGCCTACATGCGAATGAGTATGCCTATTCATAATAAATTATTATGAAAAATATTCTATAATTTATACATGTATGTCTGCCTTAAGACACTGAAACAATGCATGTACATACATGCCTAATGACAGGAACATCTATTTTCATTTTGAGCAAATTTGAATGCATTTTACAGAAGCAAAACTTCTGCACAAAGGGAATAAGTCTGCAAAAAGATAATGCCAATAGCAGAAAACAGTGACATAATTTTATGCTGAACACATGACAATAGCCACAGTCTATAAATTCTCAAAACATATAAATTGATTAAGCCTATTTAATTCTGTGATAAAATTATCATTTAGTTAAATTATCAATAATATAATTTAGGACTTAAAATATCTTTTTAACCTTCGAATACGTGATAGCGTCGAATATTTCTCTGATCTCGTCCGGGTTTCCCACTGGCTGGTATATGGGATGAGAATTACTTAGAGAATCCAGAGCCAAAGCTCTATGTAAGTCGTCCACCACAAAGAGATCCATCTCGAAATAAATTATATAAACATTTTAATTAAGTTATATAAACATTTTACTTTCAATCAACTGAACTAAACTGATATGGGAATTTCAATTAAATAGCCTACTAATAACTTTGCCAATTGCTGTATCACCTTTAAATTGTAAAAGTATAAAACATAGCTAGGTACACCTTCACTATCATTCATCAGTGGCTCTGAACGATCATGTCAAGTAAAATAAATAAAAAACTGTATCTTGAAAATCTAGGTGAGTAAAATTCGTAATCATTTTATCTAAGTCAAACATTTTGTAGGATAATCCGGGGTGCTATTAACATTCATCATCTTCGAATCGATAACCAGCTAGTTAGAGTGACAGTGGCATATAGAGTCACATCATATATTAGAAATATGCATGCAGGACATCTATTCGAATAATTTACAAAATGACAGCATTTAAATTATAAATATCATAAGAATAAATTGCTCTATTGGTAAAATAAGACATAAAGTTTGGGCTTATTTTGAAGGTATACCTAATTAGATTATTGAAAGCCGATCCTAAGATAAACGGCGATTTTAGTTTGAATTTCTCTATTTATAGACTCTTAAATGGTTAATCCGTAGATTCTGTTATTTTTGTTCGTTCATTATTTTTTCAATTCTTGTTCGGTATATACTACCAAGTATTTTGGTGAATAAAGATTATATAAATATTTTAGGCCTGGCAATGCAAATGTCAGAATAAAATTTTTAACGTAATTACAAATATATTTCTAGATTGAAATTGATTTTGATTACAGTATAATTTGTAACAAATATTTTGCAAAAATAATGAAATAACGGACCATATTCCACGAGGGTTCGACATGATTGACGCCCAGATATTCTACGTAACTAGCAAAGCCTTCATTGAGCCAAAGATCATCCCACCAGGCTGGAGAGACCAGGTTACCAAACCACTGCGTTCAACAGAGTCATAGATAATATATAAAAATGTATATATATACATGTATATATACATGCATATATATACATGCATATATATATACAGTATATATATATATATATATATATATATATACAGTATATATATATATATATATATATATATATATGTATATATAGTTTACTTTTAGTTTTAACAAATTATCTTAAAATAATAGGTTTAAGAATGGTGACTTTCTGTTTGAAGAGTAATCACTTTCTTTTTGAAAAATAATCACTTTCAAATCATTTTCATTAATCATTTTTACAGTCCATCTCTTACTAGAAATTCAGCTATTGTCCTTGCAAATTCTATAGTTCGTTCAATGCTTAATTACTGTAATTCATTATTGTATGGATTGCCTTCTTTCAATCGTTTGCAACGCGTCCAAAAATCTCTCGCACGTGTTGTTTGCAAGTCCTCTAGACTTCAATCCCGCTCTCTTTGTCCACTCGCCGTCTTCACTGGCTCCATGTTAATCAATGCATAAAATATAAAATAGCTCTATTAACTTCTAAAACTCTGCGATTTGGCAAGCTTTCTTACCTATCTGAAATTCTGCTTCCCTATCGTCTATCACGTGCACTTCCTTCTACTGATGCCAATCTTCTCTCTGTTTCATATATTCTGACATCATTGGGCAGCCGTTCATTTTCTTATGCAGCACCTACAACTTGAAACTCTATACCTATTAATGTTCTCACTTGTTCTTCTCTTTCAACCTTCTGTAGTAAGATTAAGACTTAACCTTTTCCCACCGTAATTGATCTACCCTTACCATTTTTGATTACCGGATCGGTTTTAGTTTAGGACCTTGCATCTCTTCAGTTCATTTCTTTTGTTGATTGTTTTGGGTGAATTGACCTGTAGTGATGTGTGCTGTGGGGACGACCCTGACATCAACCTTGGATGAGGAAACGGACGTTAAATCTTTCTTATTATTATTATTATTTATTTCTTTAAATTCTGTTTAAATATTTTTAAATGCCCTAGGCTGTAAAGAGCCCTGGGCTAAAAAAATAAGATAAAAGAGACTATTAAAACTTTTTAAAAAGTTATTATTGTTATAATTATTAATGTTATTTCTCATTTATTGGTTTGGAGAGCATATCAAATGTCTCATGCTCTCAAAAAGCTTTATTTAAAATTGGATCATTGCTAGATTAATACATGCACGATACACATTCGATGAGTGCCTTTTAGTAAGCCTCATAGGCAGACTACGGGTGGGAATATGTATCTTGAACTTGGCTATAGACAGAAGACCGGACAGTGAGAGACACAAACAAAGAAGTGTAGGTGCCTACCTGATGAGCGAGCTCATGGGAAATGACGGTGTTTACTCTTTGCTTGTTGACAATGGACGAGGCAGACGAGTCATACAGCAGGGCTGTCTCCCTGAATGTCACTAGGCCCCAGTTCTCCATTGCTCCTGAAGAGAAGTCTGGTATAGCTATCAAATCTGAGCAGTTAAGAGATATAACCAATTAATTGCGCAACGCATTTTTCTATATTTCTTATATTATTGTAAAATTCATCGATTGGAGCTGTCGCCGAACTTATTTGAATTAAACTAGAATTGGAAGTCACAACACATTACAAATCTTATCATGGAAATAGTCTACATAAAACCAAATATAAGTATGTATAAAATATGGTATTTACAACAGTATACATGCATAAATATATACATGCATAAATAAAATAAATAACTAATCTACATGAATATACATGTATATATATATATATATATATATATATATATATATATATATATATATATATATATATATTTGTATATATAGGGTGGGTAAGAAAAAAGATTACATCTGAAAAAAATGTGAATATCTCAGGCGATTGTTAATATTTTCCATTAAGACTTTTACCAATTTTAAAGGACTAATTTCTGATTGGGTGGCCAATTTTCATCCATTTTGGAACATAGTTAAGAAAAGTTAAGAAAGTTTCAGCAGACCAACCCCCATTTTTACATAAAAATGGCGACAAGGGCAACAACGACAAGGGCCTACAACGACAAGGGCAGATTGCACTTCATTGACGAGAAGGTAAAGGTGAACTCTCAGTATTACATTAATACTTTGCTTCCGGAGCTGTTTGATGATTGCTATGCTCTTCTACCAAATGGTTTCATCTTTCAGCAGAATGGTGCTCCGGATCATGCATCTCGTCATGCACAGGAATGGATCAGCGACTGAAACCCGGATTTCATTAAGAAGAATGAATGCCTTCAAACTCTCCCGATCTAAATCCTTTGGATTACAATGTCTGGGGAACCATGCTGCATCTCTATCAGAAACACCAACCTAAGCCTAAAAACAAGACAGAGCTGCAGGAAGTGCTTTGCGCCATTTTTAGGTAAAAATGGGGGGTTGCTCTGCTGAAACTTGCATTACTGGCCAATATGTGTACCAAAGTGAATTAAAATTGGCCACCCTATCAGAAATTAGTACTTTAGTAATTGGCAAACGTTTTATTGGAAAATATTAACAATAGCCTGAGATATTCAAACTTTTTGTTTTTATCATAAAAAATAATTTTTTACTCACCCTGTATATATATATATAATATTATATATATATATATTATATATATATATATATATATATATTATATATATTGTATATATATATTAGTGTATATATATTATATATATATACACTAATATATATATATACAATATAATATATATATATATATATATATATATATATACACTGTGCTTTTATAACTGCTACCCCAAATTATTTTTACAATAAAGTCATAAGCAGTTGACCGATGGTCTTGAAATTTGCAGCACTTGACCAGCAGCCAATTCTACCATAAACAGAACAATTTCGTTTGAATATCTTTAATAACGTGAAAGTTATAGTTTTTCGAATAGGGTTGGGGTCAGATAAGAAATTTCCAGTACAGGATTACAGGCGCATTACATGTAGCGTAGAATTATCTCTATAAAATAATAGTAAACACGTCACATAAATTTCTGCTAATGCTATTTTGGAGAATAAACATTTCTTTTCAAAACGACGCAAAACACGTGCTGATGTGTTCTGAGATGACAAAGTTATTGAACTTTTAATGCATGTATTGCATGAAGAGAAAAGATTTCAAATCCCAGGAAACCAGGCTGGTAAGATATCTGGTTACAGCTTGCAGATACAGCTATGCATTAAAAGTCAATAACTTTGTCAATTAAGAACATATTAGCACGTATTTTGCGTCATTTTGAAAAGAAATGATTGCTTTTCAAAATGGCTTTAGCAGAAATTTTAATTAACATGTTCGCTATTATTTTATAGAGATAATTTTACGCTGCGTGTAATGCTCCCGTAATCCTGTACTGGAAATTTCATATCTGACCCCTCTCCAATTCGCAAAACTATAACTTTCACGTTATTTATGACATTCAAACGAAACCTCTCTGTGTTGGGTAGGATTGGCTGCTGGTCAAGTACTGTAAATTTCAAGAACATGTGGAAACTCCTAACGACTTTATTGTACAATAATGTAGGGTATCAATTATAGAAAACTCAGTGTATACGTGTGTGTGTGTTTTGGAGAGAGTTGTTACAGATAGACAGTCGATAAATGCATCAAAAAATAAGAAGAAGAGCTGCATAGGACACATTCTAAGGTGGGAAAGTTTACAGAAAGAGGTCGTAGAGGGTATAATGGAAGGATAGAGAAGCTGAGGCTGACCGAGATTAGGATTGTTAGATGATTTAAAACTCCAATCATACGTGTATGTGAACATGAACAGAAAAACTTAAGACAGAGAAGAGTGAAGGGTTTATATGCAATAGACCTGCCAGTAGGCTTTGCATTAAGAGAGAGATATTAACATGTGAAAAGTTTAGGAGCGATAAATAGGACAAGTTTTACGTGAAAATGGTTGGCTTAAAGGAGTAGGATTAATTCCTTTCTCATGGTGTTAAGGTTGACAGAAAGCAGTAAATAAGAGAGTTTCATATTACTAATCTCATGACGTAACGAAGTGTTATGGAAAATCAGCATTTCTTGGCAAAATTTAATATAAGAGAAACATGGTTGATATATGCTCTGTCACAAACTTATGTTAGAAATAAAAAGTAATTACATCAAATATATTTACCTAGTTTTGGAAGTGGATAGGTTATGTTGAAGAACTTCTCAAAGAAGCTGAGCATATTGACTCCTTCCTGTAAGGCGTGTTGAGTCTGAGATGTTGCTTCTTTTCGTGCATAAACTCTGAACTAAACAAGTCAAAATCATAATTATTTTTCAAGTCATGTCACGATATATACGATAAAAGCTCAACTGTATTTAGTAATATTACGCAAGCGTTTTAAAATATTATACCTAATAAAGATCACGTGAAGATAACAAGAGATCATACAAAATTTGCTAAGAATATCGTAATAATTTTGCAATATAATACAAATAGTTACTGCTAGTCCAACAAGAAATAAAAATGGCACTTAGATGCATACTGCACTAGCTACACTGTATTTTTATTTAGGAATTAAAAACACAACAACGGCTATACCGGCTTTGTCAGGTTTCATTCTTGAAATCTATTTTACTCGTGATTTTCGAAATTTTGAATAATTCAAAATAAATCTAGAAAGTGAAATATTGATATTAACTGTTTTACGTTCAGCCTGATAAAATTGACATTTCAGAGCCATCTTAGCAAGTGAAAGCAAGTTGTCTATAAGCAGTCGCTTAGCAGTGCAAGCATGGGATATCTAACCTATCGTGGCCCCACAGTCCACAAAACATTCCTCTAATTTTATTCAACTACGATTCTCAATCTATCACCGGCTCTGCACCCAAGAGAGTATATAAGCTTATGACAAAGTTCACTAGAAATATATTGTTAAAGAACGGCATTCTGTATATAACTTAGCTAATTAGATGATAATGCAAGAATTTCATAATTTATAAAACGATCCTGGAAATTGCAGCGGCACTTTTATATGAATAAGAAATTTGCTTCTGCAATGATATCTATGAGTTTTTGATGATCTAAAATTAAATTAAGACTCATCTAAATGGAGAAAATGTGTTTTACTTTACAGCATCAAACAGCGTTAGTTCATACCGAAGATTTGCTGCCCTCCACTCTGATAGCACATTCGCTAACTCTGTGAGATGTCGGTGCCTATTAAGTATTTATTTAAGACAGAATCAGTGGCTCTCTATGTGAGGATTTGCGCATATTTGCTATTCTGAAAGACTGGGAGATGGCATATAACGGTTCCTGAAATCTGTTTCGCTAAATTTGTAGCAGATATATATTTATTTTTTGTGTGACCCTAAAAAAGAATACTAATGCAGGACGCAACGTTTATAACTTCAATGGACAATCTTGAACTCAAAAAATGTCTTAATTTAAACTAATTTGCCAACAACTTCTTGAATGCTATAAAATAGCAATTGCATTTCTTCATTAGACGAACAGAATGAATCATATCAAATACTGGCAGCAACTTGTTACTCGAGAGTCACTTCCTTAATAGTAAATTTTGTTCCCATGGAATAAAGGTTTCAATAAAGAATCCGGTGAGTGTTTTATCAGATTACGGCCAGACTAAAGCTAAAGCCAAGTTTAGCGTCAGTTTCCTTCTCAAAAAGCAGGTCAGTGACGGAGAGAGCACTGAATTTTAATCGTACATCTACTGTAATTGTGCCATGCATACGAATCTTGATTTAAATTTCAAAATGAAAAATTTCTATCCTCGTAGAATTATATGTATATGTATAGGCTTCTTTCTTAAAAATTTCTATTCCAAATAAGCTGCCTTATTTGATGTTATTATATCTTGATATTAACAAACATGTTTAGTAGACTTTCTTGATTACATCGTGCATTGACAATGTCACATATGTGACCTCATTTTACGAACTGACTTGAGCTACGTCAAAACAGAGTAGAATTTTGATATCAGGATGTACATGTATTGCATAATAAAATGCACAGACGGGTGATAGTCGCTTTTTCAATCTATAGTTTTTGTACAGTGTAATTTATCCAAGATTAATTTAACCATTTCATTTTTCCCGAAAAAATTCAAACTCTGAACACTAGTTGCACGGTAAAATGGACCACGAGAACTATTATGAAAATAAATGATATTATACACTGGTTCGCCACTGGCTCCAGCCAGTGGCGAAGTCGGTTAGATACTCGACCGCGGATTAGTGTGTACGGGGTTCAAAACCTGTGCTCGCCCGTCACTGACACAACTTTCGAGTGAGCAAACTGACGTTAACCTTAGCTTTTAGCTTTTTTATCTTTATAGATCTTAAGATTTCAATGGCTTTTTAAAATTATGTTGACTAGTTGCTTACATTCAGTCTCTAAGCAATGCAAGCATCGGGACATCGGATCTTGCTAGTCCTATTAAATCGAAGTGTCCCAGGATATCAAATCTTCGCTAATTTAATATAATTCCAGTTCTTAGAACTGTCTCCCTTCTATCACGCATACGAGTATTATGATACTTTTATTATAAAATGTACCCGAAAGGTCTATATTGTTGAGACATTCAATAGATGATTAAGAGTAATGAACGTCGAAGAATGTCATAATTTATAAATTAATTATTCTGATTTATTATTTATATGTAAATATTAGCCAAACTTTATCAGAACTAGGCTAAAAGAAATTAATGAAATTATTAATAAGTTATTGAAGCATGTAACTGTTTCATAAGTGCACTACACTATAATTTAATATTAGCCCATATTTGTGTAATTAATGTAATTCTAGTTCTTAAAACTACAGGTAATATTACAGGTTTTGCACAATATGTAATTCAAAATTAATTAAATTATCAAACAAAATTGGTTTAAGCTTAAAACCTAACACATTATATATTTATTGATTTTGAATCAAGTCTATCTCTATCTCTCTCTGTCTTTAGCTTTTTTCCAAGTGGTTAATTCCAAGGTACATCTTTCTCCTCTCTCTCTCTCTGTCTCTCTCTCACTCTCTCTGTCGCTTACTGCACTGCCTACTGACAGGTGTTTGGTGTATAACGCCCCACTCTTCTCTGTCTTCCGCTTTCCTCTTCATGTCCACATATGAGTGGATCTCTAAATCATCTAACATACCCAATCTCGGCCTGTCTCTGCCTCTATTTCCATATTTCCTTCTATGACCTCTTTTGGTAGACTCCCCTGTCTTAGACTGTGCCCTATTCAACTCTTCTTCCTATTTCTTTATACATTTATCAGCTGTCTATCTGTGCCAACTCTCTCCTGAACTTCCTCGATTGTAACCTTTTGCGTTCAATCAATCCTTTCCATTCTTCTCCATATCCACATTTCCAATGCCTTTAATTTCCTGATATCTTCCTACCTTAAGGTTCATATTTCACATCCATATAATAGCGTGGTCGAAACCAATGTACCTATTTCTACTCATATGCTGTTTTTCACGCCCCATTAAGGTCATTGAGGTCCCTGCATCGATGAGCGAGTAAAAAGGCTCTTAATAAAAGGATGTGCTTTAATCACACCTTTATTTGCCCATAGCTTGGTAAATTATGGTTTCTAAGCTGGTTTCCCGTTGTTTTCCTTTGTTCTTGTTTAGTCACCGATTACGGCGTGTGCAGTTTACAGTTTGTCTATTCTGCAGCGCCCCGGGCACGACACAGAATAAAATATAAGAAATAAACTAAAATAAATAAAATATACATCCATAAAATAAACTAAAACTGATTGTATGAGTTAGATTGCATATCAAGTTGGCTTTCCTAGTTATACATGTAGCTAGATGGCTTACATATTTATATCAATCTAGCTTATATATAGTTATAGTTAGTTGCTTTAAAAGTTGAAGAACACATCGCTTTCAGGCCTTTATGTCGCATTTTGTTTCTCTGCATGCACCTATTGTGTACGATTAAGTGCTAACTAAAGTGAAATAAACCTGATTCAATTAAATTCGATCCAAACTGTTCGCTATAATTTTTAAATGATAATTACAGTCTTTGCTGGAGTGTCGAATTTATTAAGCTAATGTTCTTTCAAGAATTGCACCAGCTCCACTGAATCAGTTTTGAACAAAATGTACAAGCTGCATTTAATTACTACTTGGAAATGATTTACCATGTTTACAGATTACAATGTCTTCATGTCAATAATTGCCTCTGATCGTTCAGTGTTTATCTCCCAGCATTAGTCTTAACTCGCACTTTTTATTGAATACTGTTTGAATTTTAAAGCATTTATAGTTTCACAAATCTTTAGACTACAGGGTGAGTAAAAAAATGATAACACCTGCAAAAAGTTTGAATATCTCAGGCTATTGTTAATATTTGTAAATTAAACTTTTACCAATTAATAAGGGACTAATTTCGGATGGGGTGACCAATTTTCATCCATTTTGGTGCATAGATTGTCCAGTTATGCAAGTTTCAGCAGAGCAACCCCCCATTTTTACCTTAAAATAGCGTTTGCTACAACGGTAAGAGCAGATTGCACTTCATTGACGAGAAGGTAAGGTTGAACTCTCAGTATTACGTCAGTACTTTGCTTCCGGAGCTGTTTGATGATTGCCATGCTCTTCTACCAAATGGTTTCATCTTTCAGCAGAATGGTGCTCCGGCTGATGCATCTCGTCATGCACAGGAAAGGATCAGCGAGAGAAACCCGCATTACATCAAGAAGAACGAATGGCCTCCAAACTCACCCGATCATAATCCTCTGGATTACCATATCTGGGGAACCATGCTGCATCTTTATCAGAAATACCAGCCGAAGCCTAAAAACAAGACAGAACTGCAGGAGGTGCTTTACGCCATTTTAGGTAAAAATAGGGGGGTTGCTCTGCTGAAACTTGCATAACTGGCCTGTCAATGTACCAAAATGGATGAAAATTGGCCACCCCATCAAAAATTAGTCCTTTAGTAATTGGTAAAAGTTTTATTGTAGAATATTAACAATAGCCTGAGATATTCAAACTTTTTGCAGGTGTTATCTTTTTTTTTACTCACCCTGTATATTCAAGTTAGTCCGCAATCATTTGCTCTTTATAATTTAATGCAATTTTCATCATTACTGTAATGGTTATTATCTCTAATTATTTTTTTACTTTCTTTCATTGTTACTGTTTCCATGTTTCCGGTAATCACCTAGATAGAGCCCAATTTTGCTGTTTCTTACGGTCGTTTTTGTGTGTTCTGTCTCGTTGTATATGCATAGTGTATAATTTTAGTAATTTACAAATAAAGGATCATGGTTCGCTCTCTCTCTCCCACACACTACTCTCTCTCTCTCTCTCTCTCGCTCTCTCTCTCTCTCTCTTAGCTGTACGCTAAGGGAATTAACAAAGACTATAATATTATAAAAAAAGATGAATGACTATTTTTACGTAGTTTTTTGGGTGTAGTTTAGATCGGAAAATGAATAATGATTGCATTTTTTCAGAATAATAACCTGTTGATTTCTCTGAGTGACAGCGAAGCTCATCTGGAAGTCGCTGATGATGAAAGCCAGCAAATATGTCGACATCTTGGGCGATTGGCGGAACACATCCGCTGTCCATTCTCCATCACTGTGTCGGAAAGTTTAACAAACCTCATAATATACTTGGAGAACTTGTACATTTTTGCTTCAAGTACGTGTATACCTTACTGTAGATTCAAGTACTGGTATAGCTTAGCTTCAACTACTTGTCTTAACTACTTGTACCTGTACCTGTATACCTTAGATCCAAATACTTGTATATTTTAACGTCATGCACTTATGTATTTGAATATTTGAGCTTCAAGTGTACGTATATCTTAATCTCTTAGCCTCAATGTGTATATATTATATAAATATATAATTTATATTATAATATATCTATGTGGATATGTTAGCCTCAGGTACTACTATATATTTTAACAGCGCATTTACCATTGCACACATGCACACTCCTTGCTCAGTTATAAAATGAACACAGAGCGAACACTTGATTGTTTGAATCAACAATGTTATGATTCAATTGTCTCGATATAATCAATATAATAGAAAACGTTATTTCTATCTGAAACACGGCCTCCCAATCTCATATCACTAAACCACTGTATCACATGAGAAGATATCGCTGCTCTTAGTGGGAATGCGAGAGTGGGAATTGAGGCGTGCAAGAACATTGGAATTGAGCAAGATCACGAGTGAAGGGCAACCAGAGGCCAAAGGCGAAGTATGAGACATATTGAACATTGGCCATGTATCTTGTCAAGTTCCTTACCGTATGTGGACATAAGCACTTGATATAATTTAGACCGTACATGAAAAATTCTATCTAAATGATAATGTTTGTTGATAAAAGAGTGATTCAATTTTGCTTTCGAGAAGATGCAATTATTCTTCAATGACTGCTATGAATTAGTAGAAATTAATTTGCAAAGATTTACATTGAATTTAATATTTTGAAGAACTTGAGAGAGAGAGAGAGAGAGAGAGAAAGTTTATAAATAATAACACACCCGAGAACAATAGTTTCCAAAATTGGCATATTGGAAAGTGCCGTGTAACCTTCTTTCCTCAGCAGCGTTACGTTGAAGGATGCTTTGAAGGCAGGTTCATCGAAGCACGGCAAAATCCTTCTCGCATCAGTCGGTTCAAGATCCGATGTAACAAGCCATCTACAACAGAAATATCAGAATGACAAATATCACTTAAGAAATTTAAATATGACAAATGATACTAATTTCAGAATAAATCAAAAACAATTCAATTTCCCTGCATGTTCTAAGTCGAAACTTGATTTGCTTGTACGGCCTAGGAAAGAACATGATTTAGATTGCCTCTAAAACCTTCTAAATATCATTTAAACGTTAATATTCGTTAATGACATTTATTAGCGCTATATCTTTATATGCTTAAGTTTAATTTTTATCATAGTTGTCATTACGTGTTGAGAATCCGGAGTTCTTAGTAAAAAAAGTATTTATAAGTTACGACATTATCTACTATGATTTAAAACTATAGAAAATAACTTTTTAAACCATATTCTTTCACTTTAAACTCCGAAGTTTTAATGTACTAAGTACATTTCCATTCTGGTATATTCAAAATGTCGATAAATAGGATACTGGTGTTATGGGTGAATGAAGGTAGTATACAATTTAATGCCTATAAACCATCATTGGAGAAAACAATAAAGATCGAGGAAAAAGAGAGACAGAATTAAAAATGAGAAAAATAGAAAGAGCGAAATAGAAAGAGAGAGAGAGATAGAGACAAAAATGAAGTACCTTGTTATGTTATTTTCTTTGTATGAACTCAGATACAGTCCAGACAGGCTGTCAGTGAGGGGAGCACTGAACAACAGTTTTACAACATAGTTTGAACCGGCTTGTAGAGATCTGTCGAGTTTAATCTTTAGCCATTCTCTTTCGAAATCTTCTTCCATAGCTAATACTCGAATCTCATTGCTGTTCTCTGGTGCTGTGGTTGTCTGTGTGATGCTGTTGTTGTTCATAGCAACGACACTGATGTTCTCTTGAGTCACGGTTAAGTTCTTCGAGTGTAAGAAGATGAATTGAGTCGTTCTCTCACATAGTACGTAGATTTCTGTAAATCCAGTAAAACTAAATGTCGCCGGATCGGTTCCGTAGAAATCCGGCCGGAGTTGGACGTTGTAGTGGAAAGGGTGAAGATCGTGAGGAAGTCGAACGTCCACCGGACGTGGCGGCTTAATTGTCGCTCCTTCAGGAGGAACGGTAGTTTTAACTCCTGATTAAAATATACATGAAATTAGTACTTTTTAATTCCGAGAGGAATGTAATGGAAAAATGGAATAATAAAGGTACGTCACTTTAAATTTCACAGTTACTTCTTTGAATTGTACTTATTTATTTCAGCGTTGTATTATTTTATAAATTGTTAAATATATATTTTCTTTACAGTATATCTTTCTATCCTATATCATATAGCGTAAATAATTGATACTAGCAATATTTTGGAAATCAACCATTATATATTTCTTCTTTTTTATTTTATGAATGAATTTTAGATAACTATTTATTCATGTCTTATCTTGAAATAATTCCAGGCTGCTTTCTCAAAGTAACTTCGATTATTCTTTATTTTACTAATTATTATATAGTTGCAATTTCGTATCATCGACGAGACCAACTCATAAAAAAGAAACAAAGCAATTAAACGTTAAAGACATTCTATTATTCATGGAGTATTACCTTCTGTACACGAAAAGAAAACTGGTGCCATTACTTGAGGTAGACATTTTCAATATACACTCTAGCTAATACTTAGCAAAATTATGTCACTTTAAAATTCTAACATGTAAACTGTTAGTTTAAGTAAACTTCCTTCTTATTATTTATTCAGTTCTTATCGCAAAAGGTCTATATTTTAATCATTTCTGAGACTCACCTTAGTAATATTATCAGTCAATCTTTGAATTTAAGTAGCACTTTAATGTTTAAGGTTTATTCTAGCTCAGGCGTCTCTACTAATACAGTCAGAAGGTAAAGCACATACCATATTGTCACTAAAATACACTATTGTGTATTTTAAATTCTTTAAATAAGTATACCGCAATCATTGCTTTCAGTACCTTTGTGGTTGTAGTTATGGTTGTAAAGCACACAGTGCGATAATATTTTATTGTAATTTTAAATACGTAATTTAAATTTTTAAGTAAGTAAAAGCGTGAAGCATTGCTTACAGTACCGTTGTGGTTGTGGTTGTCCGAGGCGACAAGCAAAGCCTTCATGCTGTTCTTGGTGATGTAGTGCACTGCTACTCCAACAGCCACCATCGCGGCGGCACAAGTAAGAGCCAGAAAGACTCCTTTCTTCTTAGACACCATCCACACTCCTGATTTCTTTCTTGGTTCTTCCACAACCACACTGGTTGGACTATTGCTTCCATCGGCTGCTCTACTGACGTCCGTAAACTCCGCTGTGTATTTACTCATTATTTCAATGGTTTTTGTGGTTTATAGATTAAGAAAAATGATTAAAATTTACCATATTTAAGAGGCAAATACTTTAACTATATAACTTAGTAATTAAAAATTAACAAATTTAGATTAGTAATATTTCATTTCCAATAAAGCAGTATTAAATTTTATCGTTAGTCCATACATCTAAATGTAGGCTAAACATTGAATACCGTATAGTATAGGTTCAACGTACATAACTCAGGTGCTCAGCCGAAATATTTCACTTCACAAACATGAATATTGTCGGCAGAATAGAACCTAAAAGTCGGCCGAATTTCACAACTAACTTAAAGAATCTCGTCCATACTCGTTTCAACAGCAACACATAGGCCCCTAACACAGTCAACTGTGATATCTAAACGAAGGTTGAACGAGTGCGACACACTTCAGGATGAAGAATTCAGATGACTTGAGTTACTAGAACCAATGTGTTTCAAACACATCGGCTTCAGCTTTAAACAACCAATGAAAACTATTTTAGTTGACTGTAAGTCACAATTTTGATCATCAGTTAAATTAAAATCCTGCATCCTGCAGTAGAGTGTAACTTACTGTATTACGATTTAGAATTTAACCAAATTACATCAAGGATTAAAGTTCGCAAATATGATGACAGAGTTCTACACAGTCATTACAACAGCAGATTGTTACAGTATTTTTCAGAGCACTAAATTGTGGAATTTTCAGAGGAAAAATCTCTTAGCAAGGTCGCAGATAGAATGCTGCTGTAGTTTTGTTGATACTTCTGTCAGCTGAGTAGCGAAATTACTAATGATCAGCAATAGTGGAATATATAAAAGACCTTGAGAATGACCTCCCGAGACTTTCACAACATGGTTTTCTCCAAGCACAAAGATAGCTCTACCTAATCATTAGGCTACTTCATAATTCATTTTAAAAATAAAAATTGAATTCGTTTCTTTCGCAAACACATTATCTATCATCCGGTTCATGCTTAACGCATTTTAGACATCATTAATATACTTTAGTATAGACTATTAAAATATATTCATACATCTAATATATGTTATTTAAGCAGTTAGAATCCTATCTCTCTTTCTCTCTCTTTCTTATTGCAATGCCTACTGGCAGGTCCATGATTTATAACGCCTCCACTCTTCTCTATTTTTCGCTTTCTTTCTTTTGATTGCTATGCCCTTCTATCAAATGGTTTAATCTTTCAGCACAATGGTGCTCCGGCTCGTGGATCTCGCCATTCACAGGAATGGATCAGCGAGAGAAATCCGCATTTCATCATGAAGAGTGGATGGCCTCCAAGCTCTCCCGATCAAAATCCTCTGGATTGCCATGTCTGGGGAACAATGCTGCATCTCTATCAGAAACACCAGTCGAAGCCTAAAAACAAGGCAGAATTGCAGGAAGTGCTACCTACCATCAATTTGGGAGAGACTGTCCCAAACTGGAATCAACAAGGCTGTCCTAGAGTTCCGAAAGCGATTGCGGTCCTGCGTAGCAACTGGAGGAAAGCCTATCGAATAGGCAGTAATTCTAGCAGATACAACTGGTTCTTTCTGAACCACCAAAAGGATCCTTTTCAGAGCTAAAATAAAAATTAAATAAAATGAATTTTCTTACTTACAGTACGTTGAAAAATGGGGATTGTTCTGCTGAAACTTTCAAAATTGGCCAACCTATGTACAAAAATTGATGACCATTGGCCACCACATCAAAAATTAGTCTTTTAGTATCTGGTAAGTTTGATTTGAAAATATTAACAAAAGCCTGAAATATTCAAACTTTTTGCAGATGTTATCACTTTTTTACTCACCCTGTATATTCATACACCTACATGTAATATATGTTATTTAAGCAGTCAGAATCCTATCTCTCTCTCTTTCTTAATGCAATGCCTACTGGCAGGTCCATGTTATATCACGCCTCCACTCTTCTCTACTTTTCGCCTTCCTCTTGTCTTTCCCAATATCCACCTATGAGTAGATTTTTAGATCATCAGCAACCAACATTCCTAATCTCGTTCAGACTCTTCCTTTATTTCCTTCTATTCTACCTTCAACGACCTCTTTCAGTAGACTTTCCCCTTAGAATATGTCCTACTCAACTATTCTTCCTATTTTCTAGTACTGTATAGTCTCATATTGATGATTACAATCTTACGTTCTGACTACCGAAAATAATTCAATGCAGTTTTATTGCATTGAGATATATATTTATATGCACATTTGAATAAATATTTATTTTATTTTAATAGAAATTGCATTAATTACTTTATTCACATTTTTGTGAAATAAGGCAATTTATTTTACTAGGACCTGATATCTTCAGTAATTCCCTAAATTTTAAATTGCGCAATTACCAGTAGCCTTGGAATTGCTTCATGATTTGTAAATAGACTTAATCTTATCTCTGAAGTTCTATTTACTCTTAGTCTCCCTTTCTAATTTGTCATTCCCTCGTTCATTCAAAAAGCCTAAACAGTTAGTTTACGCTGTGATATATATCTTTTATTTTTTTCTACTCTAACCTTAATTATAATTTAATAATTAAGTAAGTTATATCTTTCCCCCTTGCAGATGGGGCATTTCACAATAGATCAAAAGTAAGTTGCACGTGGCCTAAGAGGAGACTTGACAGGAAACTGTGGAAGGGAATTTTAAATTGTCTCAGAAGCATTATATTTGCCAGAAGCTTAGCCTTAATGGTGAAATTAACAACTTTTCAACGTATGGCCGTCACTGAGCGCGAACAAACCGTCAATATGAATGACTCTTGCATCTGCTACTGAGAAATTTTAAGGTGCAGGTCCAGTGGACACATTCATTCAAAGAGACTGATAGATAGATAGTGAGAGAGAGAGAGAGAGAGAGAGAGTAGTCAGAATAAAAGGAGATTCCGAGTAAACATGCTGGATTTTAAATCAACAATCTCTCAAAAATGTCATTATGGAAACTTTTAAAACAATAAATGTAAGTAATATATTCATTATATATATATATATATATACAGTATGTATGTATGTTTATATATATATATAAATATACACTGTATATATATATATATATATATATATATATATATATATCTTAGTGCACTGCCTACTGGCAGGTCCATGGTACATTACGCCTCCACTCTTCTCTGTCTTCCGCTTTCCTCTTCATTTCCACATATGAATGGATCTTTAAATCATCTAACATACCTAATCTCGGCCTGGCCCTGCCTCTTTTCCCATTCATTCTACCTTCTATGACCTATTTTAATAGACCTTCCCCCCTTAGAATGTGTTCTATTCTACTCTTCGTCCTATTTATTAATACATGTATCAACTGTCTATCTGTGCCAACTCTCTCCAGACCTTCCTCGTTTGTAGCCTTTTGAGTCCAGCTAATCCTCTCCCTTCTTCTCCAAATCCACATTTCCAATGCCTCCAGTTTTCTAATATCTTCCTTCCTTAAGGTCCATGTTTCACATCCATACAATAGCGTGGTCCAAACCAAAGTTTTCACTATCTTTATCTTTGTGTCTTTCTTTAGACATTTTGCTAATAGTTCTTTTCTACTACCAAAGGCCGCTTTTGCTTGTGCAATCCTACTGAATATTTCCGTTTCACATTTCCCGTCATCGGTTATAGTATGACCCAAATATTTGAAACTACTTACCTGATCCAATTTCGTACCATTTATTGTGTCATTAACTTCACCTTTATTATTGGACACTCTCATAACCTTTGTCTTTTTTATATTAATCTTCATGCCATATCTTAGGGCCGTATCATTCAGCCTATCCATTATCTTCTGCAATCCAATCTCGCTGCCCGCTACCATTCCTTGGTCATCTGCAAATACATATATATATATATATATATATACATATATATATATATATATATATATATATATATATATGTGTGTGTAATATATTTAAGCCTATATATATTTGTATATATACATTATATATTTATATATACATATTTATATATATATATGTATATATATAATATATATATATATATATGTGTGTATATTTATATATTTATATATAATTTTTATATAGTAAATCCTTTCTACTGTATTGTAAACAATGAAATCTCAAATTAGCCTAATTTTAGTAAATATAAATATAGGCCTAAATGAAATTTAGTGTATAAGAATTGTAATATTATAGCAATTAAAATTGCACATTATTACGTAGTTTATTCATTATACATATGCTAATATGAGATAATTTCATATATTTAACCTATTTGATAAGTACATCATAGTTTTACTAATTTACTTATAGGAGTAATGTAGATTGTCTACTCTGGAGGCAGACGATTGATGGACAAGAAATGCTTCATTCTGCAAATCAAACAGATTGTATGCTAAGCAGATAGTGTAAGATTTCAGAACTCTGCAAATTACTGATGCAACGGCATGTGTATTGTGTAACTAATTAAAGCGCATCACTAATTTGTTTGCTACTGTGCGTTGACTTTGTTCCTCATTAGTTAAGCGCTTGGACACTGTGATTTGTTTAGAGTTAATTTAGATATTTTGTAAAGGTTAAAAATTCCATATTCAGTTTCTAAAATAGTAGAATATCAAAATTTAAAGCAGTACTTCATTTGTTGTGCACTGTATACACACACACATATATAGACTGGGGCAAAAAATCCCCTAGCGGAATCTAAATACATGTAACTCCAGCAAAACTCAAAATATTTGCACTAAATTGCTGAAGCTTCTAGAAGAGGAATTTCTGCATATAATCTGTAAATTTTATGAAAATCTTTTGAGCGGAAACAAAATTACAGCGTTTCTACGAAAAGTGCAAAAATCAATTTAACAAGGCGTTTTTTACCAAAAGTCTTAATAACTACGACAAAACTTAAAACAGTTGTACAAAATTTTCGTAACTTCTAAAGGAGGTACTTCTGCATATATCCTGCAAATCTAATGAATATGAATTCAGAAGTGACAAAACTACAGCGTTTCTCCCGAAAAAGTGTTAATATCAATTTTATCAAGGCTTATTTAATCATAACTACCGCAGATTTTCTTCAAAATTTAGGAATACATTTATCAGAAGAACGACTTTGAAACATCATTTATTGGAGCAGCTAACAAGGTATTGTAGGCTTATACTCCACCACTTAAATAAACGGCCCTTTTCATTGTCGTTATTTTCTTAACAAGGAACGACTGACATTTCGAAAAGCCTTGTTGAACTTGATTTTTGCACTTTTCTCGTAAAATGGTGTAATTTCGTAACTACTGAAAATATTTTCACAAAATTTGCAGGTTATACGCAGACATTCCTCCCCTAGAAGCTCCAAATGTTTAGAAAGATAATTTCAGTTTTCTTGAAGTTATTGAGATTTCGCTAGGGGATTATTTTTTATTGCCCCAGTCTATATATACATGTATATATATATATATATATATATATGTATATATATATATATATATATAATGCAAAAAATTATCTTCTTCGTTCTAGTTTTATTGAACCAGTAGTTAAATTCATGTTTTTAGTTTTAGTTCTCGATTTCCTGTTTTGCATTATGTATATATGTATGTATGTATATATATATATATATATATATATATATATATATACATGTATAAATATATATATATACATATATATATGTATATATATACATGTATACATAATGTTGGGGTAAACTGAAGCATTTAAAATATGGCTATGGTGTGAAGGATGGAGAAAATCAAATGGACTGACAAATTTACAAAGGAAGAAGTGCTAAATTGGATTGGTTTAAAGAGACAACTGATAGATATCTTAGGGAATAGAAAGAAGAACTGGATGAGTCATTTACTGAGAGGGAATGGTTTTGTTGAATGAGATAATTTAAGAGAAGATTGGAAGAACAAAGTTAGAGGAAGACCAATACTCGGAAAGTTGGATGATTTGATAAGTACAGTATTTCAGATATCGATATGAAGAGATCGTCAGAGGATAGAAATATGTGTAGTTTTATGCTATGGACCTGCCAATAAGCAGTGCGCTAAGAGAGAGATATCATAAGGAATAGAATGAAGAACTTGATCGGTCATGTGCTGAGAGGGAATGGCTTGCTGAAAGAGGTAATTGAGGGAAAAATGGAAGGAAAAAATTAGAGGAATACCGAGCTACGCTCTCACCATTGAAATGCCTTTTCTTACGTCTGTTTGAATCTTAGTGCCTTTGTCCTATGTTTCCATGCTTCTGGAAGTCAGCTAGATAGAGCTCAGTTGTGCTCTTTCTGACGGCCGTTTTATTTGTGTTCTGTCTCGTTGTGTAAGTTTCTTGTTTAATTTGATTCAATTACAAATAAACGATTATGGTTCTCTCTTGGTTCTTCCAGGTCGTCTGTTATGACACGTGCAGTTCGCGGTTCATCTCTTCTTCAACAACCCGGACATAATGCTATTAGGAATCTTGAAATGAAAGCAGATTTTTAAAAATGCAAAAAGTTGTTTTAAAACCATATTTCACATTATTATTACAGTAGTCTAATTTTAACGACAATTTGTATTAGTACTGTTAAACATATAGAAGTCATATAGAGTAAATTACAATGTTAATGTTGCTAAATTCGCTTTATCTTTGGGAAAATTGGGTGTGTGTAGCCATTTCTATTCTATATTTATGCATGTAGGCCTATATGGTGTAGATCGACAATAATTTCAAAATTAGAATGACCAGATTATTAGACTTGGTATTGACTTAATACTATTTAATTTGCATTTCATCAAAACCATGGGATGACAGGCAGTACAATAAACATTTCTAATTTTATACTTCTACAAAGTCATTCTAATTGATAAACCATAGAACATTTGTGACATAAAGTTCTGTATTCTGAAAGAAATGATCTAAGTAGCTACCTGCATTTAATATTTACTGTCATATCTTTTAATTTCATATTTATAGTTATTTTGGATGTGAATATTTAGATCGTTGCTTACCGTAAACAGTTTTTAAATTATTTGTAACTTTTTCATTTTTCAGAACTTTCGGGCATAAACGTCCATTTTCACGTCGTCGTTGCTTGCAATGCCATTGTCATACAATGTCATTGTGATTTTCGTCAAAATAAGATCTACTATATATTTATCTACCTCTATCTGTCTATCATCAGCAACATGCCCCACTCATCTCAAATGATGAGTGGGGCACGTTATATATATATATATATATATATATATATATATATATATATATATATATATATATATATATATGCATATATATACATATATATATATATATGCATATATATACATATATATATATATATGCATATATATACATATATATATATATATGCATAATTACATGTATATATTCATATATGCATGTATATCTATACATTTATAAATTATATATATATATATATATATATATATATATATATATACATGTATATATATATATACATATATGTATATACGTATGTATATCTCTCTTCAGTGCACTGCCAAGTGGCCGGTTCAAGGTACATATTAAAACTCAAAGTCTGTTTTCTCGCTAAATAAAAGCACTCCTTAGATCAACAAGTTAATCCCTTCACGAAGTCTATGTCCATACCTTATGTTGCCTATAGCTTGGGAAAAGTATGGCTTCTGATGTGGTTTCTCGTTGCCTTCCTCAGTTAGATAGATTAGTGACCATTTATTCCTGGGGAAAATATTTCATGGTAAGGTGGGTCCCCTCTAGCCATCCTCAGCTCCTGCCTAAGTCGCCTCTTACACGCAACAGATTGTTTGCGGTTGCCCTATTCTGCAATGGCCCAACCACATCCGATCACAATACGGGGATATGTATATATATATATATATATATATATATATATATATATATACATATATATATATATATATAATATATTTATATATATATGTATATATATATATTGTATACATGTATCATATAATGTATTCTATTAAATTGTTTTATCATCCATACTATCTCTGTTGAAAATTTTCAGACAAAATGGCAGTTCCACGATACACCTTCCTGCTTAAACTCCACTTTCTTTCATTCTGATAAAAATGCACTTCAGAGACCGATAAATTACTACTTCACAAATGAGGTTCAAATGATGTATACATCTTATCTAATATATTGTAGCGTAGGCCCTGTGTATTGCAAACATATTCATATTTTAGATGATTAATTATAGCGCGGTTTCACTTGTGCAGTTCTTTAAACTTTCAAATGCTGATTTAGATTTTAAACATACGCCTTTGAACTGGCAATGATTCTACCATCTCTAAACAGCTCAGTAGGTGCTGAAGTAACGAACACAGGTAGAAATTTTACAACATTTTTATTGTACTCCTTTCCTTAAGTTACTACTATAGTGTCCATAGAGTAAGATATCGAACAGTCACAAACATGGTATCATGGACGGCTGACTAAACTGTTTAGGCCTAATGGAAAAAATATTCGATGCTAGTGATAGATATTCTTAAAAGAAATAAATTCATTATAATATATGTTTAATTTTTAGCTGTAATTTGTAGCAGCGTTATAGAATATAGTAAGTTAACGGAAGTTGGCATCCATGATGGACATAGTTATTGAACTCGTGCACATTTTAATGTTTGCAGTACTTCCTACGCAAACCCAGATGTTTCTTTGGACGAGACTGATAAAATTACCAAGCGAAACAATATCTAGAACCGCAATTATAAAAAACTTCCTATAAAACCAACTTCGACATTTTTGCTCAGAGCAGAGCAAAAATTATGTAGAAAATTTTCTATTGTAATTTGTAATCCTTTCCGAATTTGCAAATAGAAAAATAACTATCGGATTTTCACAGGTATATTATATTGTTCAGGTACACAGAAGTACAGAATATTGTTTTTTCTTAGACCGAACTCGAATAAACTTAATTTAGCCTACTATGGAGATGTAGCTGAGAGTTGTTGAGATGATGAGACTTTCTACTCTGCTACTTTATTCTTCAACCACTCGCGCAGTTTATTCTCATTCGTATTCAACCATCTGATTTGCATTGAAGTCTTCTCGACGGCTTGTTCATAGGCGCGGGTAAGATCCTGGTCATTATGCTCTGCCCTGAACTGCTTCAGCTTAGTAAAATATTAAAACAAAACATTTTAAACATTAGAGTTCCAGCTTTTAAATCAATCCTATCTATGAAATAATTATTTTACATGAAATTTGATTCATCACTTAAATCAGTTTTAACTATTTGATACATTTTCATTATACTTTTCATTATACTTATGATATTATTTTAATTTTACTTATCGATTGGCTTTGTATCTACTCCTAAATTAGTGTCGACTATAAGTTTTGTGTTTTTGCCTTAATTATTTGACTACCGTTAATTTAGTGAATTAAAATATAATGTAAATAATTAATAAGACTTCTATTTCCTTTTAAATTTGTGCCCTTTATATTTATATGTAAAATATTTGTATCTTCTAGTAAAATTTCAATCTAAATTTAATAGTTAGATTATTTTAGTTAAGTATTCTTGTTAGATTCTTGGGACAAATTAATGGCTGAACGTTGCAGTACAGTTTTAATTCTTAATTTAAGAAAATACTAACAACATTTAAAAATACTGATAAAATTTAAAATTTTTTGCCATCTATCAGACTAGAATAATTTATAGATCTTATTTTTAGAATCTTAGGCCCTCTATAGATTTTACATATTTGTCTACTAAAGTCATAACGATCACTTCAGTAAAATTTCAATCTTCATCTTTACGTTTTATAAAATACCTTTTAGGGTTTATTTTCATTTTCCGAAAGTCACATTAGCATGTGAAATTCTGCATTAATTTTGTTACCGTTTCACTGTTCACACTTCCCTTCACCTGTAACGTTGTGGCACAAATACAAAAGCGCTTGCCTTCTCTAATAGTGTATTATTTAATATAATATTTATATCCGCGTAATTAATTCCTAGACACTCATATCGAGCTTTATTTTTATTTTAATCTTCATGCATGCTCATCTTCATGCATTTTCAATTTCATGCATGCTTCAGTGCCCTGAGAGGAAGATTATCCAAAATCTTCTAGAATCCTATTTCCCTACTATCAAGCATAATTTGATCAGCTGCAAACCTGACGTTTACTGAATTATTAGTCTTTCCTCAATATTTATTTTTTATTCGTTTATTTCAGACATGAGAGCCCCTACAACACACGCACACAAACACACACACACAACAGCAACAAACAATTGGCTTAGTAGAAACACCAGTGATAGTGATTAACAACAGAAAAAGAACTAGGCTAAAGGCCAGCACTAAGTACTAATACTTTTCATCGCCTCGGAATAGAAACAGCCTCGGAATAGAAACTGAACTGTAGTGGTGAAATAAAACTTTCTTGTCTTACACCGTCCTATTTTACTTCTTTAGAGAACCTTTAGCAGAATTTTATTATTGATTTCTGGTTCATGCACAAATTTAAAATTAATCATCTATCTCTCCAATCAATTCCAGTCTTCCAGACCTTTAATATCATTATCCAGTCGATTCTACCAAAAGCTTTTTTTAAATCAGTAAAATATATTAAAACATCATTTTTATGTTCTAATCTATTTTCACATATAACTAGCCTTACTCCTTTTGCATTTCTACATGTAGTACCAAATCCTTTTCGAAAAAAAAATTCTATGTGTTACATAGCATCGCATATGATTTTGACTGATTCATCATCATCATCATCATCATCGTCATCGTCGTCGTCGTCGTCGTCGTCGTCATCATCATCATCATCATCGTCATCGTCATCATCATCATCATCATCATCCCTTGAATCCTAGTTCAAACAAGGTCGAGATACCAACAGACTGATTCAAATGCTCTCTGTCCTGTGTGATTGTCTCTGTGTGATTCTGAATGATTATGGCTGTTTAATTTTTTAAGCAACCAAAAAGTTAGACTTTCTAGTAATATTTTTTTTAATTGGTTACTAAATTTCTAAAGTAAAAGTTATTTCAAAATAGTTTTCAAAATTTTCTAACAGTACAGGTATAAAATCCACGGCAGATGATTAGCTCAGCCATTAGCGATAAGAAATGGATATTATCTTGAAGTTTTCTCTTTCGTCTGGAATATTGAGATCACCTCCTTATGAATTCCAATAATTTAATTTTGTGTTTGTCTAAAGTAGGAGAGCTAGAATTATTCTTGAACATTCTATTAGATGACTTAAATATTTATCCATAATTTAAACCTTTTTTGCTCCATGGATTGAAGAGCATACGAACTGTTAAATAAATGACCTTGTCTATCTAACCCTATCCTGAAAACTTTATAAATCGAAATGGAAGTAAGATTAAAAAGAGAGTAGCTATTAACTTGGACATTTACTATGCAATGAAGCGAAATCATTGAAGGAAGAAGAGAAAAACATGCGATGGAATAGATTTAGTAATGCAGTTATTCAGCATTACAAGAGGATCTGTAACGAACAGGCCTAATTCGTAGAGAAATCTCAAAAAAGCTTATCAGTTTAGTTTGAACCGAAATAATTATTAACAAGTGTATAATCAAATTACGGAAATTTTAGAATTTATTACTTTTGTAAATTGGTTGTCGTAAAACTCAAAACATCAGGACTTCTCATACTTGTGAGCAAGGGAGAGGCTTGAGTAACTATATTTCTTGTAACCTAAAATTTATGATTTATTTTAGAGCAAACCTCTTTTAGTTCCACTTCCGTATTAAATGCACTTGTTAGACTTTCAAACAAACGAACCAACCCGATTGATAAATCACCAAATCTGTTAGTGAAAAAGTTACAATAATTAAATTTAACAAATTATTAATTCTTGTACATGTACAGCATAGTCATTATACTTGACTGGTTACCTTTTAATCAGTAATCTCATTGGATCACTGAAATTTCACATTTAAGGAGGTACATCTAATTGATTTTGTATATGTTGTACATAACTGTTGTCCATAACTGTTGCTACCTGATTCCCATATTTAAGTAAGTGCAACTGAGGTCTAATAGAGCGATATTCTGTACACGCAAAGAACACAAAAATACCCCTCCCCTTCGCCCGTCATACATATGCACAAGCTTGCACAAAAGCCCATATATATATATATATATATATATATATATATATATATATATGGGCTTTTGTGCATATATATATATATATATATATATATATATATATATATATATATATATATATGTTATATACCTATACGTAAATATACAATTATGCATATACATTACATTTCATCATCATCATCATCATCTACCCATGAATCCCAGTTTAACTAGGGTCGGGATACGAATAGACTGTCTCAAAGCCTCTCTCTCCTACATCATATCATCCATCAGTCAATCCCCAATTTGAGACTTTTCCATTCATTTACATTTTTGTAGCACTTTCTGGAGCCTAGGCGCGCACCAACCGCATGCCATTTCTGACGTTGGTGTGGATCTTAGTGCTTTAGTCGCCTAATACGACACATGATGTCGCAGGTTGGTCAATTCTTCAAACACCAGGATACAATTATACATAGTATACATACATTGAATATATTGTCTATATGGTATATTCGGGATATTTACATATAATTGTTAACTTGAGACTCAAGAACTTTGCTGTAGATTACGTTAACAGTTCGACTAAGGATCAATAGGTGTAGGCTAATTTCAGAACTCACTCTGTCAGTAGCATTTTTCAAAATTGAAAACGTTGCCTTAGTGTTTGACTTATTCGATTGCACTAGATGGAACAGAAGAAATTGAAGGAATTGATGGAATTAATTGGCAATGAAAACATATTCCGAAATTTAGTAGAATTTATCTAACACCGAAATACAAAATACTAACTTTTTCTTCATCTCAGAATAGTAATGACGAAAGAAATTCCACATTAAAGGACGCACCGTAGGCTCAGGAGCAATGCGACCAAGGATAGCGAGAATATCCTGCTTTGGAAAAGTCTTCCAGGTTACATTGTTGTACCTGTTTAAATTACAGCAAGGTAATGGTATATACAAGTTGGTAGGTCACTTTACAGATAAGCAAGAGACCAATGGTTCGAAGCTACATCCAATTGTCTCTGACAATACGTAATAGAATGAAATAAGTTTTTAATTGTGTTCATATTTAGGTATTAACAAGAGAGAGAGAGAGAAAGAGAGAGAACGAGAGAGAAAGAGAGAGAGAGAAAGACAGTTCGAAACTGACAAGAAGAGAGAGACTCATATAAATAAATATTGACAGGCAGGCAGAGACTGATATATTGAGACAAAGAGATGGGGAAAGACACAGATAGAGACAGATAGACAGACAGATAAAGAGGAGAGATTCAGGTAGAGTAAATTATAAAAATCACAGCAGTCCCTGTACACGTCACCTGCTGAGTATCCAGGGATATCTGGAGCAGGACATGGCTGTGAGAAGACGATCTTTCTCGGCGGCCACATTAGCAACAAAGTACTGATTGTAAGCGAACTCCCATTCCTCTAAACCTCCCTCTCTTACACCGTGGCAGTAAACCTTTGAGCGCTCGTCTGCACTGATTCTGCACGACATATACAGTATAAATATATATATATATATATATATATATATATATATATATATACATGTATATACATATATATATATATATATATACATACAGCTTTAAAGGAAAGAGTCCAAGGTTGAAAGAAGGTTATTCTTAAATCCGCGCCGGCTGTAATTGATGCGCCAACAAAAGGCAATGATTACTAATAACCATGAAGAGGAAGAAGCAAATGGGTCTTAAAACAAGCATCTGTGATTCCTGACCCATTGTGCCGTTATGTTATGTTATGTTTATATATATATATATATATATATATATATATATATATATATATATATATATATATATATATACAGTATATATATATATATATATATATATATATATTATATATATACAGTATATATATACAGTATATAAATATACTGTACATATATATACTGTATATATATATATATATATATATATATATATATATATATATCTTCAGTACATATAAAGCCTATTAACAGTCCCTTTGTTTACAATTACATTGTACAATGAACTTCTTTAACTACATTAAAATTAAAAGTTTAGAATTACATCTCTCTCTCTCTCTCTCTCTCTCTCTCTCTCTCTCTCTTTTCTCAGTGCATTACAAACTGGCAGGTTCGTGGCACACATAACGCCTCAACTCTTCTCTGTCTTCTGCTTTCCCGTTCATGTCCAAATATGAGTGGATCCTTAAATCATTTAACATTCCTAATCTCGGCCAGCCTCTGCATTTGTGACATACCATTTTTCTGTAAAAAGTAGATAATTACATAAGGATAATTAAGTACTATGGTATAATTACATAAGTTAGCAAATATATGTAGGTTGTAGAGATCCTAGGCTATTTATATATCTTGCTTTCCCAATTCTAAAACATAATCGTAAGTAATATTTTCGAGCAAAATCGGCTTTCAAATATTAATGACCGATAGGTCAACACAAAACCGTCACTAAAAATATAATTTTATATTTTCAGAAACTTTTAATTATTGTCAGCACAAATAAATGAATATGAGAGCCAACTAAAAAAGACGGTGTTAATAGATTTCCCTGAGTATATTTTGAACAGCAACAACAACAACAACAGCAACAGCAACAATCGCGATAACTTGCCTATTCCTGTTTGTTGCATTCCTCCAGTTCCTGTATTGTTGTGACATTTTGTTGAGGCACTCACGATGCCCAAAGTCACAGGCCAACTCAGTAATCAAAATTCGCAGGAGTCTATATTTTTAGATATACAAGTCTACATTCATAGATGTACAAGTCTACATTTATAATCGGCATTATCTGGAACACAAATAATTGACTTTTTAAATAATATTATGATTCAACCTTAGTGAGGTATTTTAAATATTGAAACAATTAATAAATCATGGTAGTTGTGCAAAATTCAAAGCTATTCTAGCGGTAGTAACCAATTTAAAACTCTGAAACATTTAATTTGATAACAATTGACCGATTGAAGCCAATGAGTTAATCAACTTACGTGTATTTTACACTGTGCTGAATATGTTGTTCGTTCAAGTTTAAGTTTGAAATAGCTAAACTTCATTAATGCTACGTGGGCATTCCTTATAAATTTAATGAATCACCACTGGCTGGAGCCAGTGGTGATGTCTATAAGAGATTCGATCGGGGATCAGTAGGTGCGGGGTTCAAATCCTGGGCTCGCCCGTCACTGACATCGCTTTCAAGTTGGGAAACTGACGTTAACATTGGCTTTTTAAAATATTTTTCCTTTAATTATTATTATTTAATTAATTTAATATTTCAATCTAAGTATTGCTGTGCATTACTTTGTACACTAAATTAAGCAACGATGAACATAATTCTCTTCCAATTTCAGTCTGTTGTATTTGTGTGTGTGCATGGTTTATAATCATTATTAACTATAGAAATAACACATAACAACGATCTTCAATTTAAATATTGTTTCATAACACCCAGATTTACTGTCATTGCCGATTGATTATAATTTGAAAACATGCCTTACGATAAGGACAAGCATGCTCAATAAACTACTACAAATTCTCTTTTCTTTAAAACTATATCTTTATTAAATGTTTTAGCTAGAACTAGGTAATACCACGCAACATACTTAGTGTTATGAGCCTCGATGGTAGAGCCTCTAATTGAGTTGAAGCTATTGTAGATCGGCTTTATCAGACGAAGGACAAATTTCTGCTCAAAAATTATATATCAGTATGACAAAATTATCTACTTAAGGCCTACATATTTAAGAGAGCATTAATGCAGTATTTAATTGAATTTGACTTTAAATACCAATTAAATTACTGTAAACATCTAATGAAAAGTACATACAATTGAAGATGAGTGCATTTCATTTCTATATCACGGCAATTGCAAAAAAGTGCATATAATTCAGTGACTACCAGGTCAGCGGCATTTGCCATTTACGAATGACTGATCAGAAATGAGACTACCAGTCTTATTATATTTTTGACCATTGGAAATTATAATGGTAAACAAATTAAAAATTAATTAGATTAGTAATCAATTATCACGCAATTCAATGGAAAACAAATCTACGGTTCCTTCCTCGAAGACGATTTCAAGAAACGTAACAATATAAAATGTCAATTTAGTTGATGACACGCTTGACTTCTAAGCATTGAGTCACGAGTTAAACAAGCAATATCTTTGATCATATTATAATAAAGACTGCATGATCATACATATTCATAGACTGCATGATCATACATAGTCAAAGACTGCATGATCATACATATTCATAGACTGCATGATCATGCATAGTCAAAGACTGTATGATCATACATAGTCAAAAACTGTATGATCATACATAGTCAAGGACTGCATAATCATACCTACTCAAAGACTGCATGATCATACCTAGTCAAAGACTGCATGATCATACCTAGTCAAAGACTGTATGATCATACCTAGTCAAAGACTACATGATCATACCTAGTCATAGACTGTATGATCATACCTAGTCATAGACTGTATGACCATACCTAGTCAAAGACTAAATGATCATTCCTAGTTATAGGCTGTATGATGGTACCTAGTCAAAGGTCGCATGGTCGTACCTTTTTCTTTTCATAATTTAAAGAATTGTCTACTACAATTGATGTCATAGTTAGAGTCAGATTCTATGACATATGTTGAGACAAATTAAGCATTTTAATTCTGACACCTCATAAAAAGACCGTAACGTAGTTTTAGAAATTTGTGTATGTTTGAATAAATTTTCTCTCATGCATACATGCATATCTATGCATTAGTTTACGCGTACCGATAGATCTGTACAATAGTATAAACATGCATATAGAGCTTTTCATTAGTTTCACCATAAAAATTGATCTGTGCATTAGTTTAGACATACATTTAGATCATTTGTGCATTAATCTATACAAAAATGTAGATCTGTGCAAAGGTATGCATATAAACGTAGATCTGCGCGTTAGTTTAAACATGCGTATGAACTGTGCATTAGTTTCTTAAACCAGTTTCTGCACAGTATAATTCCAGCAAAAAATCAAATATTGTATATGTCGTATCTAATATAAATATAAATATAAATTATACAAATTTATAACATGTAAATTTATGGTTAACTTTTTATACAATAATATACATTAAAAGCACTCGCTCGCATTAATCACTAAAATGTCTGTGTGTTGTTCGTTAATTATGCAGGAAAAATTTGAAACTCTCTAACTGATTAACTCGGAGGTTGTCAGCTGGATGATTGCTCCCTGGATTGCTAACACAATAAATTTATGCAATATATTTCAAATAATTCACTTTTTATGTTACAATTAGTTGATTTTTTCGCATCAATCATTCAATAACGTGGATTCCACATAGGCCTATTTCGATTAGGCAATGGTTAGAAATTTTACTGAGAAATTTCATTATTAGGATGAAAACCTTACCCGGAAACTTCCATAAACGTCAGTCTTTTCCAGCATGGATTTGATGAAATATAGATGGCGACTGACGGCTTTCCATGGAAGATAATCCTTTTCTTCTACGAGATACTCAGAGAGGTTAAGTCCCAGAACCTGATCTATGATAGATGCCCTGCACAGAGTGAATGTATAGAACAACATTATTAAGGTTTAACATTATCGAAAGTATTGCAAATATTAAATGCGAAATATTGTACAGCGTCTTATTGAAGTGAATTTTTATCTTTCATTGTGATCATACATTTTTATATTCCATAATTTCAGTATTTTATCACTATTTTAATTAAAGAAATGTACGTTATTTTTTATAAAATAGTGTCAACAATAATATATTAAAAATTATAATATTATATCATAAAGGATTATTTAAATTATAACTAATTAATCAATAAATTGTTGTCCTCATCTGTCGACAATATTATAAACGAATAGTCACCAAAGGTGAATATTTATTGAGTGATGCCTTGTTGTTGATAATTTTATATTACAAATTAAATATTTTAATTTTGCAAAACAATAAATTAAAAATAAATCAAATTGTGAAACTAGTCTGTACACTTACCGACCAATGTAAAATGAATCGTCCACAAGCTGAGCACGATTTTTAATCTCAATTTTCTAAAAATATGTGCAATTAAATTTGATTTATTCAGTCAAATGTCACATTTTATAATTTTATACATGAGTCATGTTTAATAATCTTTCATAACAATGATATCTTTAAGAAAACAGATCCTGTGCATATCATTTTGCGTTATATTTTTATTGGCGCAGTCTATTCAGTATATATATATATATACATGTATGTATATATATATATATATATATATATATATATATATATATATACATGTATATATATATATATATATATGTATATATATATATATATATATATATATATATATATATATATATTAAGTCTACAAACAATATTTATACGTATTTATTGCAATCCATTCTTTCTGTCTAGCTACTGAGTCTTAATATACACATATAGTCATTTATTTCGTTAATGACTTACGGAATAATTAAACTTTAGTTGATCAATAAGCTTCATCCAGTTGTCCCAATCGTAATTAACTCTGTAGTAGCCAAATTGTTTTACATTTCCGATTAACCACTCCTGACTGCTGATGGTTACTGGAAGATTTACTGTTTCTACAAATACAATAAGCCTATTAAGATAGACGTCCCTGACATCATCCTTCATTAGTAAACCGACTTTAAACCTTTATTATTATTTAGTGTAATAATAATATTATTATTATTATTACTTTATTATTATTATTACTATCATTATCATTATTATTATTAATAATATTATTATTATTACTATTGTTATTATTATTATTATTATTATTATTATTATTATTATTACTACTACTATTTACGGATTTCATTACTCTAATTTGTTTGTGCCTAAGTTCTGCTAATTCATTGATTTTGACAATACTTTGCCATACTACTTTGTGATTCTTGATTCTTCATTTACATGTATGACACAGAGAGCAACGGTCAGCGTGAAAGGACAAAAGAGGAGATTTAAGCATATCGCTTTTTCGGTTAACTTGAAAATAAATGATAAAAATGCTATATAGTTCTGCCTTATATGGTAAGTTGTATTAATCATATAAGTCTTGAGCTGATATAAATAGTTTTATTCTCTACAAACAGTAAACTGATTTTGATTTTAACTTTTCCATATCATGAAATAATGTGGGAGACTCTAAATTAGTGATTGAACATGTTTCACTATGTATAGAATGTAATATCATATATTGTATCAAACGAAATGCCGTATTTCCCAACAATTCGTATTACCGAGAATACGAGATCCAACATAAACGTCAGTCCACATTTGCATGTGCCTATAAGACACAGTGATCTTCAAATGTTTTCATGATAATTAGTTTATTTAAGAAATTGGTTAACATTGATTAAATGAATATTAGAATATTTATACCATTGCCAGTAGAGTTCATCATCCAATAAGTGAATGGATAACTCCAGTTAGCTGAAGACTCAAACGTATACGTGAAAGGTATCTTCCAGCGATATCTGAAATATCAAATACTGACTACATTTGCTTTGGATAACTTGAGTCATCAGGTTTGATCAATAAAGATATAATTTAATGATACATTACACACATTTTAATTCAATATTTATAAATAAGACTATTCATCATTCATTATCATCATCATCATCAGTCCCTTGCGTTCGGAAGAGAACATTGGACGGAAACATTCTTCCATTCTTTTCTGTCTTTAGCAACCCTCACAGCATCTTCCCGTGAAATATTCAAAGTTTTCAAGTATTTTTTGATCGTGTTGAACCCAGTACTTCTAGGTCTTCCTCTTTTCCTTTTTCCTTGACTTGGCTTTCAATTCATTGCAGTCTTTGCATATCTTTCATCCGGCACTCTTTATACGTGACCTAAGAACCTTACTCTTCTTTTCGCAACTATTTCATTCAATTTTCTTTCTCCAAACCTTACAAGTACTGTTTCACTTTTTTATTTTTTCCCAGATTTCACCCGCATACATCAATATGGGCTGAACAATGGTTGAATATATTTTCCTTCAGTCCCGCATCAATTCTATCGCTTTTCCAAATACGTTGTAGTATTTGAAAGACGTCATATACCTTACGATTCTACATTCCACATCTTTTTCATTTGATATGTTTTGCGATGTTGTACTACCTAAATGCGTTAACTTCAGCATAGGTACTATATACGATTAATTATTTGCAACATAATTATACAAATTAAAAATACTACATGTATAGAATTATTGTGGTGCAACAAAAATTAGAGTACAGTGATATTATGCACTTGAGTGTCTACAAGCACATTGTTGTTATTAACTTGAGGGTCTACCTGTTACGTATTGTTATTTATTTGAGGGTCTACCTGTAGTGTGTTGTTATTAACTTGAGGGTCTACCTGTTACGTATTGTTATTTATTTGAGGGTCTGCCTGTAGTGTGTTGTTATTAACTTGAGGGTCTACCTGTTACGTATTGTTATTTATTTGAGGGTCTACCTGTAGTGTGTTGCTATTAACTTGAGGGTCTACCTATTACGTATTGTTATTTATTTGAGGGTCTACCTGTAGTGTGTTGTTATAACTTGAGTGTCTACCAGTACAGTGTACATTGTTGTTAATGACTTGAGGGTATACCTATACCTTGATATTATTAACTTGATGGTCTACCTGTACAGTTTTGTTAATAACTTGTGGGTATACGTATACAATGTTGTTATTAACTTGACGGTCTACCTATACAGTGTGTTTATTTACTTGAAGGTCTACCAATATAGTGCATGTATTAGTGTATGGTGGTGATATGGTATTGACTACCTGTACGGTGATTTCTCGATGAATTGGCGGAAACGACATTTGCAGACAGGATGTAGAAGGAAATGTTGTTGTGACAGTGAGATTGTGTTATTGTCACGCATCACTGTCACGAGAGGATACCCCATCTGCTTAATCCACGTGTTCATCACATCTCCAACATCTATGTTGCTTCCTTCAATTAGAGATTGCTGAAATTATTGTTAATAAAATGTGTTTATCGTCCGTCTCTTGTAGTTTATGTTTATGCTAATAGACTGAGAGAGAACGAAGAACATATGTGTTTATTTCAGCATCATCACCAAATCACTGACAAATACAAGCAGAAATAACCATGTAAAAGAAATAAAATACAAAATTCCCAGAAACACAAGGTACAAAACAGTCTGTAAAAACTAGAACAACGGCCGTCAGGGACGATGATACACATCTTTTCAAGCTCACCACCGTCTATAACTATATGAATATCATGTATAATGCAAAATCAATTGAAATATAGACCAATCGCATACAGCACGTTCTGTAAGAGGCGTAAAAGAAAGAATTGATGAAGACAACGGCAAGCCAATTCCGACGCCCTATTTTTCAACTTTGGGCTACAAAAGGTTTGGGTAAGCATTGCCTTTAGTGAATTGAGTAGCTTGTTGATATACGAAGTGCTCTGAATAAAGCGAGAAAGGAGACTGTGAATAACAATATCAACCTTGGACCAGACACTTGACAGAACAATATATACATATATATATACATTATATATATATATAATATATATATGTATATATATATATATATATATATATATATATATAGAGAGAGAGAGAGAGAGAGAGAGAGAGAGAGAGAGAGAGAGATGCTTATGTCTATATCTGTGTTATAATTCTGGCGTATTCATTATTCAATATCTTTATTTAAAGCACAAGTTGTTTATGATCTCATTGAGGAGTGAGAAATCAACACACAGTAGAGTCTTACACAAAGGCGGACAGAGATGCGGATAGTGGGCTTCATATCTAAACATAATTTAGCATAATTACTAAAGATGGTTTCTTTGCGTATAAGTATCGCCGAATAGTTTTTCTTATTCTACTCAGTGCAACAGCAAATGTAACCAATTTATTGTCAAATCTTAATTTTCCAGGAATTCAGTTAGTAATTCCAACAATAGCTAAAAACTAAAACTCTTTGGAAGCGTTTCGTAACTCTCAGCCATCTTGTGGCTAAATAAAACTAAAACTCTTAACTTAAAACCTGTTACCTGTCTGCACTTTCCAATATCATTTAGACATTTCATTAATATAAAAACTATCATGAAGAGTAATAGGGCTAAAGTCGAGTTTAGAATCAGTTTCCTCTAACGAAAGTGACATAGTATAAGTGCATTGATGACTAGATTGGAAAACAACACACGCTGCTCAGTAATCGGGTATATCCATTTAATATACTAAAGACTCAACCAGCAAGCATAAAGGCATTCTTGAAGGCTTTCGTGCTGCCACTTTCATATTCAAGTTTTTCAACTTGCCCATCGTTATTATTGATTCATATATAAAGTGTCAATGATTGCATGATAGTGTTATTATACATGCGTTAGACCGATCAGAGTTCGATGTCCTTGTCTACTATATCATGTTATATCGCTTAGCCATTGGACTTCAACCGTAACTAAAGGACAAATTCAACATCTCACATATCTAACATCAGAGGTATCATGTTATCGATTGAACAAGGATGGCTGATATTGGACAATTAAAATATCAAAAAGTCAATGGCGTATAATATACTGAATCCTTATTCTAGATGAGATACTTTGTTACCCGCATTTGTTCTGCATACCTCAGTCAGTGCCTCCCAAAGATCATTTTGATTCGCATTTCCGTATTGATGGCGAGTCAGATAGAGCTATAAATATAAAATATGGAATGAAAATACATGTAACTGATCAAACGATGATATGATTAGCCTAGAATCATAAGACTTCAATTGAATATTACTTTCGATTGCGATGCATTATACATAAGCTCAAAATTTGCTAAAATAAATAAAAATGTATACCTAATGGATATTTTACATGTACAATTTGTACATGCATTAGTTTTACTAATTGCAATAGCACTAAACATTATTATACCTATAGCAAAGTGCTAGTTCGAATCTTACAACTGCTTGGTAAATACAACAAAATGTAAGGCTGTTTGACGAGGGGTTCCTTAGGTCTTTAATGGAAGTTATCTTGTATAAATCATCTTTATTTGTATTACTAGATTCAGCTTAAGATCTAATCAATGTAGGCCTAATATAATAGATTTTCTAACATACGTAACTACGTTAGTAATCATCTCATGTTGATTTAAGTGAATTCAATAGCTTAAATTTAAATAAATCATTGTTTCAAGACATTTGAAACATTTTTGGCTTCGAACATTAATTTAAGTTAGAGAAAATTATTATTTAATTATTATCATGTTATAAGGTATATTGAATTTCGAACTCTAAGAATTGCCTTAATATGGTACACTGCAGGAATCTATCATACTTGATCAAATTGTTAACTTTAGCAAAGATGAGAGCAGTTGGCATGAAATACATCATACGCAATCATACAAATAAAGTCATTTGATGCACTCACTGTTAGGCCGCGTCCGAACAGGGCGCGTCCCAGAAATCGTCGCAGCATTCTTATAAGTGAGGCCCCCTAAATGTATTAATATAGTAAAATTAAGATATTGAAATAGCAAATCAATGATTATTGTTCTGATTTATAAAAACTTCTTCTAAATTTAAGTGCATTGTGAAACTTTAAAAATATATTTAATAATGCTAGACTTAATAGTGAAGTCAGTAGTGCTGGCAAACAATGTAGGAGGACGGCATGATACAATTAATATAACATTTGTAACACTGTAACTCCAAGCAGAGTTAAATTAGCTAAAACGCAGTGTCGCACATATACACATTTAGCTCCATCTCTGATTCGAACATTTAACCAAAACACTGAGTCGCCTATTTAACTACTTCTGCAATGTGTGGGGTAGATTATGCAGAGGCAAAATATATGAAAAGCCCTTAGATTATAATACTTCTGAGTAATTTAGTTGCTAAAATGGGAATTAGTGTGACTAATCATTAAATTATGACCTATCTGCAATCATACATCCAAATATCTCCAACAAAGCAATACATGTTTTCTGTGCCATTGCATAGTGGTGTAATTCTTTTACCACCTCCTTTACTTTCATATATTTGTAAACATGTCTTAGTATATCTCTCAGAAATAATGTATTTTATTTTTATGAATTATTTTCACTCACCATTTTTCAGATCACTACGGTCTGAAAATTTGCCATGTATTAATATTATAGCAAAGATACATATACATTTGATTTCGGAACTCCCGTTAGTGATGACTACCTACTAGCTCTTCTGTCACAGCCTGCCAACCTACACTGAAACTTATAGATTTATATTGCACCAATACCTCTTCAGAATGTATTGGTGCAATAGAAACCATTCGAATGAAACACGTATCCAAATGTCCCCTGACCTACCTGAAAAGAATTAAAATGTCTGAGGATACGTATTTTGAAATTCTTTTTGATGAGAGGTCACACATTATGGTGGTCTATTGAAATGACAATTCTGTTATCACGACAGTCTCTAATCGCCAGCGTGTAAAACCACTTAGAAAAGGATCTTTCAAGTACATTTACCTCATGGCAATTATCACTATGATCATTAAAAGAAAATATAGCTGCGTTGTGCGAGATGTAAAAGAAAATTAGTGTACAAATGCTCGAAGTTCAACGCAACCGGAGGTCTTCCCATTTAGTACTTTGCAAACTATCGCACTTCATAAACGATAAACTCTTAGAAAAATAATTCACTTAAACAATTTTAAACGAATCTCGGGTACTTTGAACTGAAAGATATAAGCCGTAGTGCATGCGAAAAATAGTGCACGTGGCGTTTAGAGGTTATGAGTAGTGTTAGCCATTTGTATGACAATAATGTATCCAATAAAAAATTCAAACAGGATATGCGATCAGTGCTTGAAAATGTTTTTGCATTAAAGCCAATAATCCCATGCATGGGACGCATACGTCTGTGAAGTTATTTATCGTAAAAGTGACATAAATTCCAAAATACCATCTAACCCTATGACTGTGACCCTAAACGCATGTTTTCGACATACATTATAATAATAACAGCCGGCCATTAACGGATTAATGTCGCGATAAGATAATATATTGATAAAAAAACTTAAAATATATATTTTACCTTCGAATAGGTGATGGCGTCAAATATTTCTCTGATCTCGTCCGGGTTTCCCACTGGCTGGTATACGGGATGAGAATTACTTAGAGAATCCAGAGCCAAAGCTTTATGTAAATGGTCCACCAAAAAGTGGTCCATCTTGAAATAAATGTTATGAATATTTTACTTTCATTCAAATAAACTATAGTGGCATTGCATTTTTTGAACAGTAATAAAATTGAAAATTCATTTATCGTCTTTTCCTTGCAACTGAACAATACATAGCATGATGCGCCATCAGTATTTAGTTTATTTATTTATTTAGGTACATGAATTAATACATAACAATTTTTCAACAAATATCATTACAAGTGGCGCGGAACGACTTAGACAAGCCTAACAAGTTGATAAGTGTTCCTGATAAGCATGGATAATAAATTGCTTGATCATTGTAACAAAGTTTATAGCTCAATGCTGGATGTCTTTCTTGTTTCTTTCTTTCATGTTTTGTCGACATTCTTCAGGTCCATGGTGATCTACGTGGCTAGAGTTATACATCAGACAGAGGCAGGACCGGCATCTGATTCATTGACCAAACTATAGCATTTAAATGATAAATATAATTGAGAATAGTCATTTTTCGAAATGCGTAGCTCAGCTTAATTTTAACCACATTACTTTAACCTTACATTTTGTAATCGAAACTCATTCAATCACATTTAGCAAATAATACCTACACAAAGATGCCTAAATTCGAATCATTGGCTATGTATATGTTCTTTAAATATAGTTACTTCATTATAATTTTCAGTGTATTACTTTTTAGTTTCAGTTATAAAAAAACATAATTAAAATATAAAAAATATTAATATAGTGTATATATGTATATGTTTTAATTCAGATATCAAAGTTTTACACATGTTGAATATGTGTTTCTAAAGAATAATATAGCT